>ML832157.1:0-32027 GCA_009831015.1 Picea engelmannii | reverse complement strand
TGGAAACCGCTAATTGGTTACGTCCATAAGATACACATCTTGTCCAGAAGTTGGATCTTTTTTTCTTTCCTTTCAGTTGAATATTGTGAAGAAATCCACAGGTATACCTAGTTCTGGGGCCCATATGGTTTGTCCCTGAAACTCTGGATAGTGGACTTCGACCCCCTAAAGGAATCTACGGCAATAATAAAAGTATGGGAAATTTTTCCAGGGCTTCCTCTAGCTTTCTAGTCGAGGGAAGTGCTAGAAGCCATCGATGTAACACACCTGACCCTTGAGTACCCCTTCTAGGGATGCGGTATTGAAATTTTGCTTACTCTAATCATCTTGAATCCCATGCATGAGGTCTTCATCCTCTTCAACTTGCCCGTAGCTTTATAACCATTGCTACCATGCTCAAATTCAACCTTTGGTTTTTAAGTTATGGCCTCTTGAAGTTCTTCGGGCATTATTAGTTGAGGGCCACGTGGGTCCATCTCATTCGTACCATCTTTAGTTTCCTACCTCCCGCGGGCAACGTCCAATCCAACGGCGGGACTTGATCCTTATCTAACACATAGGCTAGAAGGGAATTTGGCATTCGACGCTTTAGCACTGAACGTTCCTTTTCCTTTCTGCACGCATGTCCTTCGAAGTCTCGAATTCTCGAACTTCCGAAAGAGTCTGAAATATCCCCATGTGGCTCTAGCCTTCGGGCGTTTCAACTTACCCTCGACACTACATTCCAAACCTCTGAAGTCCCAAAGTCCCGAACTCCCAAAGGGTCCACCCTCGCACATGGTGACGTACTAGACGTGGAAGTAAGGATAGGTGGGTCCCGAGTACTCCACCCGCCAAGTAAGCAGGTGTCAGGGGTGACACATGGCAAGGAAGAGATGACACGTGGCTCCTCCAGTGGTGACACAAGTCACGTTTTAATGGGTACATAGGGTCTGTGAAATGTACGAATCCAAGTGACACGTGGCATGTCAAACGTGGGTCCAACGTGGGTCTATGTCACCCTGGGTGACGTCATCGTGCCATGACACCCCGAACTGATCGTCTTCCAAGCCCTTCAATATCACAGTCAAGGTGTGTCCACGTAACCCCTGGATCTATGGCCTCCATTACTTCGTAACTTCGGCATTTGGGGGATCCATGGTGTGACTTCCTCCTTGCTCCAAGAGTGGTGAACATCATGCTGACCATGGTCTAGATCTAACAGTTAGGGGAGATCCTGAAGGGTCTCTAGATTTACGGTGTTCGTCACTTCGCAGCTCCAACCTTCAGGGGTTTCGGCGTTATGGATGCTCCACTCTCCCGAAGTAGGACTTCGTCGAAGTACCGTACGTGGGTCTCTCCACCAGATGATCGAACGGTTAAGAGGGGCTCTTAATCAACTCTCTGGATCCATGGCTATCATCACTTCGTAACTCCGTCGTTCAAGGAGTTTGGTGCCATGACATTTTTGTTCTACTGAAGTAGGAATTTTCTGGACTTACCTCAACGTAGATTCAATGGCCAAGGGGACTCCTAAATACCCTCAGATATGCGGCTCACGTTACTTCGTGATTGGTGAAGGGATCAGGTTTTAATGGTGGGCAGGTCTATCTGCCATGGTTAGGGAAACTGCCAGGCATCGTTCAACCTCATTGGTAACCGTAACAACTCGTTTCCTTCGATCGACTTACAAATGGTAAGGTCATAATACTCAGGAGCTCCAAACTCCAGGAGTTTTGAATCCATAAGGGCTTAGCTCCTTCCGATCCTAGTGCAGGGTTCCTAGACCTTGGTCATATGGGTCCTTTGAAAACTCTCGTGGGCTACGCGCTAATCTCTTAGTCATGAATTGGTTAAGGACACAGGCATGAACCCTCAGTCATACGGGTGAAAGGTCTGAAGGAGGTGTCCTCCTTCCATAGGGTTTGAACTCGATATTCCTGCGAAGGTAGATTCGAGAGGTTGGAAAAACTTAAGCATTCCAGTAAATCCTACCCCGACTCTCTTGTAGACTTACGTCCCATAAATCTCTAACTACTAAGCTGAGGCAAGCAGAAGACCATTCAAAAGCATGGGTTCACAGAGAGACAATACACATTTCTACCTTAATCATTCAATACAGAACTCAATCATAGACATGTATATTCAAACATCATTTCCATTTCAATACGCAAAGTATGAAAATACTTATCAGAAAACAAGAATCCTGAAGCGAATGTTGAAAGGGGTGCCTATTTCCACCCAACCATAGGCACAACCACTCATGACGGATTTACCACTGGCCATCCCCGAGCTAGACCATAATTCTCTGAGAGAGACTCTTTCTTCTTGCTCAATGACTGTCAGGGACGGATATTACTCTCATCCTCCCACTGGATCTTGGCCATCGGTTTTCTTTGTACCAAGCAAGGAGGTGTGCACGAGTACTTGTATAGTCACTCGTCAGCCCCGTTTATCAGCTTGAAACGAAAACCCTCCCAACAACTCCTTGTGCCCAGAACAAGCTTATTTATTAGTTCTCCTTCAAACCAGAGAGTTGCAAGTGCTCTTTTCTCTTCTCGAGATTGGTATTTTGACTATGCTCTCTTCGCAGATCTGCCTCTACCCCACGAATTACCTCTTTTCTTTCCTTCCTCAACAAGGTTGCGTGGGTCTGAATCCACAACTCATGGTCAGGCCTGAAAGTCTTGTATATGGGTACTCTTCCCCATCTCCTCACTAACTCTTGAGGAGGACTCTTCCAGCTACCATTCTGATTGGTAATTCATTTTTGGTTCATAGGAATGTTATGGGTTTGAGCCAATAAATCCAGTAAGGTATTGGTTTGGTGAGGGGGTCATCTTAACCCTTTTTGGTTCCCCTCACCATATATCTCATAACACCATGGTCTATCTTGGAAAACCCCCCTTTCAATAGTTATGCAACACTATCCATTTTCTATTAATAAAAAAAATACATACATTGACCTTTTATAACAAAAAGTTTCATCAAACCCAACATTCAGACATATTTAGTCTTCCATAGTCTCTTGGCCAATTATAGTTATATTTACAAACTGGGGGAAACAAGGGTATTTCAATCCCCTCCCCCTTAAAGGAACATCATCCTCTATGTTATATTTGTCGATGTGATCTGTATGTACAGAAGTAAACAAAAATGGGTATGCATGTTTCATGGCATCCTCCATTTCCCGTGTAGCTTCATCTGGACCAAAATGTTTCCATTGAACCTTGACCTGTGCCATGGTAGTGTTCCTAAGTGGGGTTTCCTTCCTGTCTATTATGCATTGAGGTTCTAGCAAGAATTCTCCCTCTGGTTCCACCTAAATCACAGACCAGTCAATTATATGATTAGAATCATGTACATATTTCTTCAATAATGAAACATGGAAAACATTGTGTGCCTTCATTGTGGGAGGAAGTTCTAGCCTATATGCTACATGCCCCACTCTATCCAAGATTTCAAAGGTTCCACAATACCAAGGTGCCAGCTTGGCACAAGCTCCCATTCTCAAGGAGCTTCTCCTGGGTCTAACTCAAAGATACACATGATCCCCTATTTTGAACTCTCTAGGAGTCCTCTTTATATCTGCATAGTTTTTGTGTCTATCCTGAGCTATTTTCAGATTTTGCTTTATCTATATTACTTGTTGTTCCATTTCTTTGAGCATGTTTGGCCCGATTGTAACTCTGTCTACTAGGTTATCCAAACTGATTGGAATCTTGCATTTTCTACCATAGAGGGCCTCAAAAGGGCTCATCTTCAATGACTCTTGATAACCATTGTTGTAGGAAAACTCTACCAGTGGTAGGTAGTCTTCCCACTTCTTAGGTTGATCCATTACATGCATCCTTAACATGTCCTCTAACACTTGGTTTACCCTCTTTGTCTATCCATTCGTTTAAGGGTGATAGGTTGTGCTAAATAACAATTTAGTTTCAAAACCAGCAAATAAAGATTTCCAAAAGCTTGAAGTAAATTTTGTATCTCTCTCAAATATGATCTCCTTAGGCATGCCATGTATCCCAAATATTTCTTTCATGAAAATGTTGGCAATATCTATTGCCTTGCAAGTTGACTTGATGGGAATGAAGTGAGAAGCCTTGCTCAATTTGTCCACCACTACCATGATGGTGTCATTCTCTTTGGTCGATTTTGGTAATCCTGTGATGAAATCCATGGATATGGTTTACCATTTCCATTATGGGGTTGGTAGGGATTGCAACATCCCTGTTGGATGCTGGTGTTCTACTTTAACATGTTGACATTCTAGACATTTAGCCAACTAATCAGTTATGGCCTTCTTCATTCCAAGCCAATAAAATAGTTTCCTAATGATTGTGATCATCTTCTCATAACTAGAATTACCAATATATGGTATTTTGTGTAGTTCATCCATCATGAACCTCTTCAATTCATCACAATTTGGGATATACAACCTAGCTTTGTAAGTTAGCAGGCCATCATTCAGCAATTGATAACCCTCATACTTCATCCCTGTGGGCTCTTATTCTAAGTACGATTTTACAGTCTCGAAAAATGCATTTGTTTCTTGTGCACTCTTCACTCTCTCCCTGACATTCGTGTCATAGGTGCTTACAGCTGCCAAGTGAATCACTTGCATACTTCTGCTAAGGGCACCAGCCACCCTATTTTATTTTCCTTTGATATGTTTGATTTCAAAATCAAACTCACTAAGGAGATCCATATCTAACTTGTCTAGCATTAAGTTTTGGATGATCAAATAGGTACCTCAACCCATAATGGTTTGTCATGAGCATATATCTCCTGCCTAGGAGGTAATGCCTCCACATTTTTAAAGCATGTACTATGGCATCCAATTCTAGATCATGGGTCACATAGTTGATTTCATGCTCATTTAATTTTCTGGATTCATAGAAAATTGCATGTCCTTCTTGCATAAGGAATCCTCTAAGTCCTTGTTTATAGGCATCTGTACACATAAGGAAGTCCATGTTTGGGTATGAAATCTTCAGCACAGATGCATTGGTTAAAAGGTGTTTCAGCTCTTGGAATCTCTCTTCACATTTTGATGTCCAAAGGAATTTAACTCCCTTTTTTTGAAGGGAGGTGATTGGGCAACCAATCTTGGAAAATCCTTTTATAAACCTCCTATAGTATCCTACTAGGCTCATAAAGGATCTGATATCAGATACATCCTTTGGGGTAGTCCAATCCATAATGGTTTTGATCTTGTCAGGATCAACTGCCACCCCTTCTTTAGAAATAACATGGCCTAACTAATGGACTTGTTTCTGTAAAAAGTCGCACTTACTAAACATAGCATAGAGTTGATGTTCTCTTAGTACTTGAAGTACTAGCTTAAGATGTTCTTCATGTTCTTTCCTATTCTTAGAATAGATTAGGATATCATCAATGAAAACCAATAAAAATTTGTCTAAGAATTTACTGAGTACATTATTCATTAAGCACATAAAAGTGGTTGGTGCATTGGTTAGCCCAAATGGCACCACCACAAATTCATGGTGACCATATCTTGTCCTAAAGGTTGTTTTGTGGATTTCTTCATCTTTAATTCAGACTTGATGGTATATGTACCTCAAGTCAATCTTGGATAAAATTGTAGCACCCCTTAATTGGTCAAACAAGTCATCGATCCTTGGCAAGGGATACTTATTCTTTATGGTCAACTTATTGAGTTTCCTATAGTCTATGCACAACCTAAGTGTGCCATCCTTATTTTTCACAAACAAGGTTGGTGCTCCCCATGGAGACACACTAGGATGAATGCAACATTTGTCCATCATTTCCTTTAGTTGTAGCTTGAGCTCAACCAGCTCTGGTGCACTCAATCTATAGGGTGTTCTAAACAATGGCACCACTCCTGGTGCAAGTTCTATTAAAAAGTCAATATCTCTTCTTGGAGGTAGACATGGTACCTCTTCTGGAAACACATCTCTATACTCTCTTAATATGGGATGGTCTTATAGGATTAGTCTTTTGTCCTCAACAGAGTCCAACACTTGTATTGCATATAAAGGGCATCCTTTTCTGCAATACTTATTCACTTTAAGGGTTGATATTTGTCTCACTGAGACAAGCTTTTGAATCCCTTGTAGGGTTACCTTTCTCCCTTCTTCATTTTCACACTCCAAAGTTTTATTGTAATATTCCAACTTGGTTTTATGGGTAGCCAACCAGTCCATGCCAATCAACAGGTCATAAGATCCTAAAGGGATTATGCTTAAGGTTTCTTGGGTGGGAAATCCACTCATAATGAATTGGCATGTTGGTATGACCTCTGTTACTTTTCTTTTGGTTCCAGTGGCTAGTTGTACCAACCATGATTTAACATGTTTAACTTGTTGCAATTTATATTTCTCAACATTTTGAGAGGAAACATAACTCAAATTAGAACCAGTGTCAATTAAAATGGAAACTAAATAGTTGCAAATCATACTTTCCATCTCCACCACCAAATCTTGGTGGTTGGCTTGTCTATTATCCAAGGCTGCATAAATCTGTGGCATTCTCCTAGCCACATCATTGACTGTGGTAGCCTCTTGGACATTGTAGACCCTCATATTGTTTTGTTTCCTATATGGGTAGTCCCTCAACACATGTTCTTCTCCAACATCCCAACATTTCAAGGGTTCTCTTTTTGTGTTATCAATCTTACCTGAGGCTGCTCCAAAGGGTTTATTTCCACTCTGAGATGGGAAATTTTTCTAATATACACTTTTAGTATGAAGGCTCATCTTAGAACCTTTCCCATAGTTCTTAAACCTTGAGGGTTTAAACCCCTTCTTCTTGAATCCTAAATTACTTTTCTTCCTCCAGTCCTCATGAGGTTTTGTCTTACTCTTGAATTGCTCATAGCAATACCTTGCCTTCTGGATAGTGTCTTCTAAGGTCTTTGGCTCATCAAATTCAATTATGTCCCAAAAGGACTAAGGAAGTCCACTAATAAATCATTGCATCTTTACCATTTCATCCTTTATGTAGGGCACATACCTTATCAGCTCAATGAATTTATTGATATATTCATCTATGGTGAGTTGTCCCAACTTGAGTTCATATAACTCCTTGGTTTTCCCATCAAAGTATTTCTCTAACGGATACTTCGTCTTGAAGTATTTCTCAAATTGTTTCCATGACAGGTCCTTCTCATGGATTCCTTTCACATTCATAAGGTTCTCCCACCAAATGGAGGCCTTTCCATTCATCTTAAAAATGGTTATTTGAACCTTTAATTTTTAGAGTAGTCATGGACTCTGAAGTACTTCTTCAAGCTAAGCAGCCAAACTTCCGCTTCTTTCCCTTTCTTAATTTCTCCATCGAAAGTGGGTGGTTTGGTTTTCTTGAACTCTTCAGGTTCATGACTCTTGGAATGTTTCCTCTTCTTTCTTTTCCTCTGGGAATGCGAACTAGTTTTGCTACTAAAAAATTCCTTGGAGTTGTTATTTCCTCACCAAAGGATTATTTCGATGAGTGTCTCTTGGCTCCATGTTGGGCCTTATTTGAGGTTCTCCTCCTTGTGTGGCCACTTTTAGGGCCATGATTTCGTATCTCGGCTAGACTATGGGTTTTCTTCGTATGATGTTTGTCCACATGATTGGATGTTGGTCCATGCTGCAGCTACCTTTGTATGTCTGAAATGATTTATAGTAGGACTGCAATAATTTCAGTTTTATTTTCCTTCTCTTTTATCAGCCTTTCATTGTCAACCTTACAACTATGTAATTCTTCCATGAGCCTTCTTACAGTTTCATCCAAATATGGAGGCGTTTCCACCGCCCTCCTTTCATCAGATTCTTCCTATCTATTGTGGGAGATTTCCCCCAATTCATGGTGTGTCACCATCCTTTATGTTGTATTTTTCCTGCAGTCCACTGACTGCTCTAGTGCTGATAAAACATTTTATGTTAGTTGATGATATACTAGTTTATGAATAGCACACAATTCAGATTTTTCAAAACATATACAACATCAGAGGGTTTTGTTCCTTTATTCAGTAGAGGTTTGACTAAACCTCTTAGGAATGGGGTAAGATAGGGTGTCACCCCTAAAAGTTCTCTAATAATCTTTTAAGTGACTCTTTCATGAGCCCAAGCAGACCAAGTCTTGTAATCGTGCTCTGATACTAATTTGTAACACACCTGACCCCTAACTACCCTTTCTAGGGATGGGGTATCAAATGTTTTCTTACTCTAATCATCTTGAATCCCCTGCCCAAGGTCTTCATCCTCTTCTACTTTCCCGTAGATTTCTAACCACTGCCACCATGCTCAAATCTGACCTTTGGTTTGCAAGCTATGGCCTCCCAAAGTTATTCAGGCATTATTAGTTGAGGGCCATGTGGCACCCACATGGGTCCATATCATTTGTACCATCTCCAGTTTCCTACCTCTCGCGGGGAAGGTCCATCCACCATCCAATCCAATGATGGGACTTGATCCTCATCTAACACACAGGCTAGAGAGGAATTCGGCATTCGGCACTTCAGTGTTGAACGTCCCTTTTCCTTTCTGCACGCATGTCCTTCAAGGTCCTGAATTACTGAACTCCCAAAGGAGTCTGAAATCTCGCCACATGGCTACGGCCTTCGGGACTTTCAACTTACCCTTGACACTGCATTCCAAACCTATGGAGTCCCGAAGTCCCAGACTCCCAAAGGGTCCACCCTCGCACATGGTGACGCATTAGACGCAGAAGTAAGGACAGGTGGGTACCGAGTACTCCACCCGCCAAATGGACCAAGTAAGCAGGTGCCAAGGGTGACATGCGGCAAGGAAGAGATGACAAGTTGATCCTCTAGTGGTGACACATGTCACATTTTAATGGGCACATAAGGTATGAGAAACGTACGAATCTAGGCGACATGTGGCATGTCAAACGTGGGTCCACGTCACCGTGGGTAATGTCAGTGTGCCACGTCACACCAAAATGATCACCTTCCAGGCCCTTCAATCTCACAGTCAAGATGTGTCCACATAACCCTTGGATCTACAACCTTTGTTACTTCATAACTTCGGCGTTCAGGGGATCCGTGGTGTGACTTCCTCCTTTCTTCCGGAGTGGTCAAATTCAGGTTGACCATGGCCTATATCTAACGGTCAGGGGAGATCTCGAAGGGTCCCTAGATATATGGTCTTCGTCACTTCGCAGTTATGGCCTTGGGGATTTCGATGTTATGGTTGCTCCTCTCTCCCAAAGTAGAACTTCAATGAAGTACTGTACGCGGGTATCTCCACTGTATGATTGAACGATTAAGAGGGGTTCTTAATGAACTCCCTAGATCCACAAATCTCTTCACTTCGTAAATCCAACGTTCAGGGAGTTTGGTTCCATCACATATTTGTTCTCTCGAAGTAGGAATTCGTCAGACTTACCTCGGTGTAGATCTAATGGCCAAGGGGACTCTCGAATACCCTCGAATCTGCGGCTCACGTTACTTCATTATTGGTGAATGGATTAGGGTTTAATGGTGGGCAGGTCTACCTGCCATGGTTAGGGAAACCACTAGGCACTGGTCAACCTTGTGGGTAAATGTAACAACCTATTGCCTTCGATCAGTTTACAAATAGTAAGGTCATAATACTCTAGAGTTTCAAAGCTAAAAGGGCTTAGATCCTTTTGAGCCTAGCACAGGGTTCCCAGACCTTGGTCATATGGGTCCTTCGAAAACTCTCGTGGGCTATGCGCTCATCTCTTAGCCGTGAATTGGTTAAGGACATGGGCATGATCCCTCGGTCATATGGGTGAAATTGTTGAAGGAAGCGTCCTCCTTCCACAGGATTTGAACTTGGTATTCCCATGAAGGTAGATTCGAGAGGTCGGCAGGACTTAAGCGTTCCAGTAAATCCTACCTCGATTGTCTTGCATACTTACGTCCCATAACTCTCTAACTGCTAACTTGAGGCAAGTAGAAAATAATTCAAAAGCATGGGTTCACATAGAGACAATACACATTTCTACCTTAATCATTCAATACAAAACTCAATCATATACATGTATATTCAAACATCATTTTCATTTCAATACATAGAGTATGAAAATACTTATCAGAAAACCAGAATCGTGAAGCGACTGCTGAAAGGGGTGTTTGTTTCTACCCAACCATAGGCACAGCCAGTCCTGGTGGATTTAGCGTTGTCCACCCCCCAGATAGACCATAATGCTCTGAGAGAGACTCTTTATTCTTGCTCAGTGAAAGCCAAGGACGGACTCCGCCCATAGGATCTTGGCCACCAGTTTTATTTGTACCAAGCAAGGAGGTTTGCACGAGTACTTCCATAGTCACTCATCAACCATGTTTATCATCTTGAAACGAAAACCCTGTCAGTAGCTCCTTGCACCCAGAAAGAGCTTATTTCTCAGTTCTCCTTCGAACTAGAGAGTTGCAAGCACTCTTTTCTCTTCTYGAGATTGGTCTTTCAACTCTAATCTCTTCACATATCTKCCTTTTCCCCACGAATTACCTATTTTCTTGCCTTCCTTAGCAAGGTTGTGTGGGTCTGAATCCCCAACTCATGGTCAGGCATGGAAGTATTGCAGATGGGTACTTTGACCCATCTCCTCATTAACTCTTGAGGAGGACTCTTCYAGCRACCAATCTGACTAGCAATTCAATTTTTGGGTCAAAGGATTGTTCTGGGTCTGAGCCATTAAATCGAGTAAGGTATTGGTCAAAGGTATCTGACTAGCAATTCAATTTTTGGGTCAAAGGATTGTTCTGGGTCTGAGCCATTAAATCCAGTAAGGTATTGGTTTGGTCGGGGGGGTCATCTCAACCATTTATGGTTCCCCTCACCATCTCTCTCATAGCACCATGGTATATCTTGAAAAAAACCCCTTTTAGCAGTTATGCAACACTATCCATTTTCTATTAATAACAGAAAATGCATACATTGACCTTTTATAACAAAAAGGTTCATCAAATCCAACATTCACACATATCTAGTATGCCATAGTATCTTGGCTAGTTATATTTATATTTACGAACTAGGGGAAACATGGGTATTACAATCGATAACAAATTTGGATATTTTGTAAAACTGGAACCCAACTGGGATTCGAAAAAAGATCGCAGGTGGGCTTGTATTTGTTAATGTTTTTACTTATACAACTAGTAGTTACGGTTCTTATTTATTATTACAATCATCTAACATATTATCCAAATAAATAAGATCATTGAAAGAGAGAGAATCAAAGAAATAATAGAGACACACAAATTATCCTGGGAAACCCTCATGGGGAATAAAACCCAACAAAACTTCCTCAATAAAGTTAGACCAAAGATTGAACAAAAGATCCTCCTCTACTCCTTCACTAGGAAGAGTAGCACACCACTTGACCAAGAAATACCAAGAGATAGACTATAAACCCTCCTTGACGTTACCCCTAGTTGCAGCAGCGACTCCTCCATGACTTGCGCACTTCTTCATAGTTGTAGAGCTAGTGTGATGAGTGTGAACAAATGAGACACCATCCTCACATATAAATACAAGTTGTGAGGTGGTGTTAGGGTTGTGACTCTTCACTTGGTGGAGCCGACTTCTCCTAGAAGTGGATAAAACCAATTTACAATTACTAGGATTTGACTTTAAAAATACCACCATATAAATACATGTTGACCAATCTGCAAAAGGGGATTTGATCTTATACAAGACCTGGCTTGATCAATCCACAAAAAGGGATTTGATCTATACAATAATGACTCAAATATAAGTAGAATATTCTTCGAAGGTACAATATTTCAACACTCCCCCTTAACAAGAAGGGTATTCTACTGACAACATTAATAACAACCGACTAGAATCAATACATCATCAAGAGGAGGCGACATCGTCATCAACATTGGAAACATTGTCAGTCATATCTATAGGTCATCAAAAGTATTTCTCATCATCAACATCAATAGAAACTTAACATCATCATCATCTGCAGCATGGAGCTGGAGTAATATCATCATCATCAACAACATGAAGTTGGAACATCAACATCAATAGCACGAAGTTGGAACAACAACATCAACAACACGAAGATGGAACAACATCATCAACAGCACAAAGCTGGAACATCAACATCAACAACACGAAGCTCGAAAAACAACATCTATATGTGGCAATAGAATGAGGTAGGTGAATCAACAACAATATATGTGGTACTCTGATAGACCGTCCTTACCATACCTTCGGGATCTACCATGGAATCATAAGATTCCCTAGGATATAGAATCCTAACTGAGCTACCACGTGGTACTCTGATAGACCGTCCTTACCGGACCTTCGGGATCTGCCCAGGAATCATAAGATTCCCTAGGATATAAAATCCTAATTGAGCTACCACTATTGACCATAGCTGGCATATACATGCACAGGTACTTCGACAGACCGTCCTTACCAGACCTTTGAGATATGCCTAGGGATGATCAGTCCCCTAGGATATAAAATCCTAACTGAGCTACTTGTTGTTGGTCATGATACCATAGTATCATCAGCATCACTCCCCCTTTCGAGGGAGGTCCTTTTGGACTACACCAAGCTTGTCTCGGAAGTACACAAGACAAAGGATTAGTCAACACATCTGTAACTTGATCATCCATGCCAACATATTGGAGCTTTACAGCTCCCTTCTACACGATGTCACGAATGTAGTGCTATCATATATATATATGCTTTGTCTTATCATGGAACACTGGGTTCTTTGTCATCTTTATGAAACTCTAGTTATCACATAGAATCATAGTAGCTTCCATCTCTAGATCGAATAGACCTGTCAAAAACTTCTGAAGCCATATGGATTCACAACTGGCGGAGCATGCTGCAATGTACTTTGCTTCTATCATACTGAGAGCAATATTGGATTGTTTCCTGTTTTTCCATGAAGTCATGGCTGACCCCAAACTGAAACAATATCCTAAAGTGATTTTTATATCTGAAGCACTCCTAGGCCAATCTAAATCAGTATAGCCATACAACCTAAAGTCATAGTCTCTAGTATAAAAAATACCATAATCCAACATACCCTTAAGATATCTCATCACATGCTTTGCAGCTACAAGGTGAACACATTTGGGATCCACCAGATACTGACTCAAGGTGTTCACATCAAAGCATACATCTGGCATGGTATTCTTCATATACATCAACGAACCAATAATTTGTCTGTATAAAATAACATCAACTAAATCTGACGAAGTATTAACCATGAGCTTCAAATTTGTCTCCAGGGGTGTGGCCATGACTTTAAATTCCAACATGTCAAACTTCTTCAGTATTTCAACTGCATACTTCACTTGGTTAAAGAAGATCTTCTCTGGGCTCTGCCAAACTTCAAGACCTAAGAAATAATGCATCGAGCCTAGGTCTTTCATCTCAAATTCTGCAATGAGCTTCCTTTTACAATATGTGATGAGATTTCTTGTCAAGAATAAGTCATCCACATATAGTAGAAATACAATTGGCTCATCATTCATAACCTTGAAGTAAAGATTAGAATCATCTTTACTCTTGCTAAAGCCCAAGCTCATCAGAAAACTATCAATCCTGCCATACCAAGCTCTTGGAGCTTGCTTCAACTTGAACACATGAGTCTTCATGTCATGTACTTCGAAACCAAATTTTCACATCACATTGTACCAACCTGGTACACTTGCTCAACTACAACTTAATATGCACAATCATGTGGTAGCTTTATGTACTTTATGCAAAGCAGTATCTATCTCACTTTCTGAGAGTATGTCATCTGCTCTTTCTGCAACTGTTCCTCTAGCACTGGGACTCTACAACTGCACCTGCTATTTCTAAAGCTGAGAATGACTGCTCTATTCTCATTATAGCTGCTGAAATCTGAGAGTAGCTCTTCTATTCTATCATGGCAACAACTTCATCTGAAACTAAGAGTGGTTGATAATGAAGGTATATTTTCTTCTTTCATGGAGGTAAATCAATCTTCAAATATGGGGACTTCTCCCTCTGAACCTCATACTGTATCAAAATCATGGTTGTTTTGACTGTATTTACGAACATTGGAACTATTTCTTTGATTAGTGGAGCAATTTTCTCGTCATAGTCTTCTCCCTCTTGCTGGGAGAATACTCTGGACACAAATCAGGCTTTGTACATATCTATATTGTTATCTTCAACATGCTTGATTTGTTATATCAATCTTGGAAGTCACTACTAACTTCCCTTTTGGTCTCAAGGAAAAAAACCATATCCCAGTTCTTCTGACTAGATTCCTCCTCTGTGACTAAAACAAGGGAATCTTCCTGGAATATTTCACATCTCCTAGAAGTCTCTGAAGTTATGGTCTAGTATTCTCAACTAATGGCATATGTTTTTCAATCCTAGAAGATGTCTTTTTTCCCATCTGATCCTTTTTTAGATCAGTCTTACTCTGAGTCTTGATTTCTTCTGATTCTACAAAAACTTCATAGCCTATGCAGGATATACTTGGTGTTGAATACCAAGTCTTAATATGAAAAGTTGAGTCAGACTTCAAATGAATTATGCTTCATGTCAAGGTGGCTTCATTATCCATTGACCAAGTCTACTGTGAGTTCTATTCTAATGTTCGGTCATCTTTGGAGCCTTCTGCTCCTCGTGATCTTTCTCCTTATGAGATGTTTTGTATCTATCAAAAGTAGCTTCTTCTTCGTCTTCTTTGGTACATGGATGTATACAGGCATATATACAACTTGGATAGTCTACTCCATGTCTCATCTAATATATATATATATATATATATTGCCTCAGTTAATTGTTACTATAGTTGTCTCAGGGTTATCACCAGTGACCTACCCGGAACAAGAACAATAGGGGAGAAATAGTAGACAAGGATAATACTCTTTATAATAATAATAAAAAAAATAGTGAGAACGATTGTCACAGTAGCTCCTTCAAAACTATCACTTGTGACTTTCCTGAAACAAGGATAAAAAGTAAGAAATACAACAATAGGAAATGAAAGCAACACTCTTCTAGTGTTGTGATCAATCATTCCTCCATGGTAACCTGGAAACAAAACAAGAAGTTTCTCCTAGATGAGATGTTAATTATATCTAGTAAATGATTACAGTAAGCATTTATCTCAATAGTGCTCACATGCTACCAATTATTCAATAATAAAACTTTTCCAAGATTGATATCTCAACTATAGTGTTTAGTGGTTAGCAAACTTGATATGTTTAGATTTGAATATTATCAATTTAATCAATCAAACTTGGAACCTAGAGTCTTGTCCTCAATAATGAGTGTGTTACTTTTCTTCCTAGTCTCCTTCACTAAAGATGACAAGTATTTTCTTCAACATGTCCTCTGTAATAAGATAATATGCTTTCTTGACAAAAAAACGCGTTTAGAGAATAAACTCTATAATCTCAACTTTAATCAATCTAATACTTTGACTTTAATTTTGACCAATGATTAGTATGATAGTCATAAATTCAAGAGATCAACATACAACCTAGATGTCCATAAGATCAAAATATATGCATATCAAAATAATCAAACTTGGGGTGCATTATTCCTCTAAATGTGTTGGATCTGAGATCCTTCTTGATCTATGATTGTTGCTTAGACAAAAGATCCTTTCTCCTGCAATTACCCTTTAAAATAATGATATAGTTTAAACATATGTAAGTACATACCTCTGATGGCATCGGCAGGTAGTTGCACCATCCGGCAGCAGTGGAAATAAATAACAAACCTTTAAAACTTCAGAGATGTTGCAACTTGTAATTTAAAGGTAGTTGGATATTTGTTAGGGTAAGGTGCACTAGGACAATAAAAATCAGTCCCAACACTTCATAAAGACTTTCACTGCAACTGGTACTGCATCTGGTGTTGGCACTGCAACTGGTGTTGCAACTGGCATGAAGGAACTGGCACTGCAACTGATACTGCAACTGCAACGACAAATGGTACTACAACTGCAACTGCAACTTAGGGTTTTATGAGGAAACCATGATTTCTCAAACTTCAAATTTTGGAATTATGATCCAGGGACTAGATGTGCCCTCCTAGGGCAAGTTCCTAGGTGTGATGTAACACCCCGGGTTTTGAGCCTCATATTAAATAATGTATTTGTTAAACTGCTGAGAGGACAGAGTGCCCAAATAGTCAAAAGAAGCCATCATGCCTAAGAAATGTAATGTTTTGATCATTATTAGTAATAAATACATCATTGGTTGCTAAACGAACAAGGACTAGAGTTATAGGGGGCTATGATTCCACAAGAAAGGGGAGCTTGAGGGGCTAAGTTTTTATTTCATTTTTTTAATTACCCATTTTGTTTAATGGGGGGAATTAGTTACATGATCCTCTTGGGGGAAGGCCATGAGGTTCTTGATTCCAAATAATTACATAAACCCATCCCTGGTCTGTTGGGGGGTTCGTTCTCTCTCTCACTCTCGTTCTTGTTCTTTTTCTTTTGTTGGTTGCCTCACTCATGCATTCATTCATTCACTCCTTCACTCACTTTCTCATTGTTCACCCCTCTTGTGGAGATTGCACTTCATTCTTTCCCTCACTCATTCATCCGTTCTCATGCGTGTCTTGGCTCAGGAAAGGAAGACGAATTGATGAAAAGCATCCATGGTATTATTGGTTGTAGAGATTGTTGGTGTAATCTAGCCATGATTTGAGACCTGCATGTCTGAGATGTGTGGTCTGTGTCTAGATTTTCTCACAGCTGCAAGTCCTGAGAGTCTCAGCATGGAGACTCTGGATAAGCTGCACTGGATCCCTAGAAGGAGAAGGACTGCCTGAGGGACTACGTCGTAGAGAAAGGTGGGGGTCCATTCTCTTGGGTTGTGCAAGCTGGGTAGAAGAGAGTTGAGTACTTGGATTTTTGTGGGTATTGGGAAGCCTATGAGAGCTTGAGTGTTGATTGGTTTGCGAAGCCGAGTAACACTCTGGAACCATCCTTGTGTATTCATAGCCCTGGCTCGGGGGTGACATTGTTGTTGAGACTTGGAACAACATTGTCTATGGTTGGGTGGAACGTCCTTGGTCTAGATCCATTCGGTGATTTTATTATATAAAAGATAAGTGCTCTCTATCATGGTATTATTGTAATACCCATGTTTCCCCCAGTTTGTAAATATAACTATAACTGGCCAAGATACCATGGAAAACTAAATGTGTGTGAATGTTTGATTTGATAAACCTTGTATAAAAGGGTCAATGTATGAAGTTTTTGTTATTAATAGAAATTTGATATGTGTTGCACAACTGTTGAAAGGGGGAAATTTTTCCAAGATAGGCCATGGATGCTATGAGAGAGGTGGTGAGGGGAAACCAAGAATGGTTGAGATTACCCTCACTAGACCAGTACCTACTGGGTGTAATTGCTCAACATTCCTCTTACCCATAAATGAATTACTAGTGAGGTTGGTAGTTGGAAGTTCATTCTCAAGAGTTAATGAGGAGATGGGGCAGGGTACCCATCTGTAAGGCTTCTAGGCCTTACCATGAATGGGGATTCAAACCTACACAACCTTGTTGAGGAAGGCAAGAAAGGAGGTAATTCGAGGATAGAGACAGATCTGCCATATAATAGAGTAGAGAAAACACTCTCCCGAAAAGAGAATGGAAGGATACTTCAACTCGGAAGTTGAAAGGAAAAGCTGAGTAGTAAGCTCATTTTGGCTGGAAGGATCCATGGACAAGGTTGGACTACAAGCTGATAAACGAGGTTGACGAGTGACTCAGGAAGTACTCATGCGGACCTCCTTACTTGAAGTAGAGAAAACCAGACACCTAGTTCTTGTGGGAGGAGGAGAGTAACCTTCGTCCCTGACTATTGTGGAGCCTAGAGAAAGAATCTCTCTCAAAGCATCATGGTCTAGATCGGGGGTGGCCAATGGTAAATCTGTCAGGAGTGACTGTGTCTATGGTTGCGAGGAAACAAGCACCCCTTTGAGCAGTTATTTCACATTTTCTAGTTCTGATAAGTATTTTCATACCCTATGTAATATGTTGGATGTGATGATGAAATGTTTGTGTTTATGGTTAAGTCTTGCAGTATTTCAACAATTATTAGATAAGCTCTTTTGCTTCTGCAAACTGTTATACTTCATGGTTTTCAATTTATCTCAGTTTTGTTGCTAGATAGTTATGAGATGTGAATCCGCAGGAGAGATGGGGTAGGATTGATTGAAAACGTCTAAGTCCTCCCAACCCTATGAAGTTTACCTTAGTGGGAATGTCAAGTTCGATTCGGTGGCAGAAGGGTGTTTTTCCTTTATACCATTCACCCATTTGATCGAGGGATCATGCCCATGCCCTTAACCCCTTTGTTGCAGAAAGGATATTGCGCTTAGCCCCTAATATTTTCCAAGAGACCCATGTGACAAGGGCCTAGGAACCATGAGCTAGTCCGGAAGTAGCTAGTTATTTCAACTTCGGGACTTTGGGACTGGTGACTCCACGATCCTCAAAAATAGCCAAAGGCCGAAGTCGTGAATCGAGGATGGCCATCACTATGTGGATCCAATGTAGACCTCTACCAGTCGTTAGATCGAACGTCGAAGGGCCAAGGCTACATGGCGAAATTTCGGGAGTTTGGGAGTTTAGGCATAGTTTGGTAAAAAGGAATGCTCAACAGGGATAGCCAACCGTCGAACATCGAAATCCCAATGACGATCTCCGATCACCGAAATGTCGAACGCATGGAATGAAGATCGTCGAACGTCAATCACCAAAGGGCTAAGCACGTGGTGATGTTTCGGGATTTTGGGGTTAGAAAAAAGGAGTGTTCTATGTCAAATACCAAAGCCCCCTTTTAATCGTAGATATCAACGAAGGATGTGGACCATTGATCCCCTTCGTTGTTCAGCAATCTGATAATTTCAAAACATCATTGGAACTCCCGAAGTTCGGGAATGTCCAAAGTGTCGAAACCTTTGCTAACACAGGCTCTTAGCTCCTAGTTTTCAGCCCGAGAACACGGGGAAGACCCCGCTAGTTGGTTTAAGCGCATAGTGGGAGATGTAAGCTTCAGAGGAGCAGAATAAAATGGTTTTTCTTAAGGGACCGAAAATGAACCAGGGAAAGAGAAAACTTGATGCCTCGTCGCTAGAAAGGCTAATTAAGGGGTTGGGTATGTTACAATTATTTACCTATGTATTACTTATTCTTTTGTGTATTTATTTATCATTGAATTTATTATTTAGAGTATGCATGCTTCTTGGTTATGGTTGTGCATGTTGTATTCTCATTGTTTTTATGTTTAGCATGAATCTTGATCAATGCATGTAAACCTTTCATGCATCCTTGCTATCTAAAGTTTGAGCAAGATTCAAATTAGTCCAGAGAAGGGACTTTTGGTTAGCGTGCTCGGCATGTGAGTGGCTAGGTACGTTACATGTGGTTACTTTCTCCAACGTCCTTCTCAAATAGTGAAAAAAAACACCTTTAGGGTTTATGCAGAAACCCTAATTTCGTAGAAGCTGCAATACTGAAAATGAATCTTGGAGAGGGTGCGTTGAAGCTAGCCACTTCTTATAAATTGTGAGTTGGTCTCTTTCAAGCCTGCTCTAATACCATGTTAATGTTTTTACTTTTATAGCTAGCAGTTACGGTTCTTCTTTATTATTACAATCATCTAACATATTCGCTACATAAATAAGATCACTAAAAGAGAGGCAAACACAAAAACATTAGAGACACAAAGATTATTCTGGGAAACCCTCATGGGGAATAAAACCCAACAAAACTTCCTCAATATAGATATACCAAAGACCGAACAAAAGATCCTCATCTACTCCTTCACTAGGAAGAGTAGTGCACCACTTGACCAAGAAATACCAAGAGATAGACTAGAAACCCTCCTTGACGTTACCCCCAGTTGCAGCAACAACTCCTCCAAGAATTGCGCACGTCTTCATAGCTGCAAAGCTAATGTGATGAGTGTGTAAAAATGAGACACCATCCTCACATACAAATACAAGTTGTGAGGTGGTGCTACGGTTGTGACTCTTCACTTGGTGGAGACGACTTCTCCTAGAAGTGGCTAAAACCACTTTACAATAACTAGGGGCCAACTTTACAAATACTACCATACAAATACATGTTGACCAATCTGCAAAAGGGGATTTGATCTTATACAAGACCCGACTTAATCAATCGACAAAAGGGGATTTGATCTATACAGTAATGACTCAAATATAAGTAGAATATTCTTCGAAGGTACAATATTTCAACAAGATTTTGGTCGAAGTGGATGTAAGAGAAGGATTAGTAGGTAACATTGACCTAGTTTATATCGGAATAACTTGGCACCAGAAGGTAGATTATTGGAGACTACCCTTTAGGTGCCATGGCTTCCATGAAATTGGACGCTTACACTCTCAATGTTCCAGAATTGTCCCACTGCAACAACCTCATGCAAGTAAGTGGAAAACCAAGTCCACAATAAAAAAGCAGAAGATAGTGGAGGTCGGCTTGGTGGAAGGAAAGAATGAATCTTGTCACCTATACATCGAAAAAGGGGTCCTCTCTAGTCAAGCTCCAGGAGACTTGGTTTTCCAAGTTCCTACTTCAGGTATGATACTATTTCCTCCACCTCTTCATTGTGTTTCCATGTTAGCTCTTGCTTCTCTTTCAAACCCTCTCCCCTCTCCAAGGTCCCCTCTTTCGCTGGCTAATCCCCTCTCCTTCTCCCCTCCCTCAACTCATCTAGAGGAATAGAAAGTTGACCTCTCAAGAGACCCATCTCCCTCTCCCCCTCCCCCAAAATCTCCCTTGATGGTGCCTCCTTCCCCCTCCCCTTCTCAAGCCAACTCCTCTCCCACTCATGACTCTTCTCCCTTCGCTCAATCCATCCCTTCCTTCCTTGAAGCTCCCCTTTCTCCTCGGGGAAACAGATATGTCTTGAGGTATAAATCTTGAGAGACTTCCCCTTCCTTCGCATGTCTCTTAACCCCCCCTCTCTCACACAGGCAGACAAGAAATCCTTCATCTCGAAAGAAAAAGAGAGAGCAACCACAAAAATCCATAAGGGCACCCAAGCTACCATCACAAGGGCCCTTAGAGAAACAAAATCCCCTCTGACAAGGGCAAAATGATCTTCCTCTCTTTCAACGCGTGTGGGGTAGGGGGTGCCCCAAAGAAGCTAGCCCTCAAAAGAATGATCCACGGCCTAAAACCAGACATCATCCTCATCTAAGAGACAATGTGCTCTACCGAGAAAGCCAGATAAACCTTCAGTCGTTAACTTTGGAATTGATCCTTCATCACAATCGACGCCTCATGTCTCTCTGGAGGCCTACTCAATGAATGGAGCCCAAATTTCTAGACATTGGCCTCTTCTATCGCTCGCACCACAATTTCTATCAATTTACAACACAAGAATAGTAATTTATCCTTCTCAGTGGTGAACTTATACGGGTCTTATTCTGATAGGACCTCCTTCTAGGAGGATTTGGTCAATGCGGGATTTTTTTGGGACCCTTTTCTAGTGATGCGGGGGGATTTAAATCTTACCCTCTCCCTGAGGGAGGTTTGGGGTGAACATCCCAGGGTCGATAGGCAAAGCGTCTTCTTCCAATCCTTCTTCGAGAAGGCCAACCTGGTGGACATCAAACCTGTAATACTCTCTCCTACATGGCGGAATATCAGAACTAGGGACGAGGAAGTTGCAAAGAGACTAGATCGCTTCCTAGTATCTGAAGCCCTACTAAACTCATGCGCAAATTTTAGATCTGGAGTAGAGGTGGGAGGCATTTCAGACCATCGACTTGTCACACTACAATGGACCTCGGGTTTTGATTCCCCCCCATCACCCCTGAAATTAAGCCAGTCTTGTAAGGAAGAGGAAGATTTTAAGAATCTGGTCCTTTCCTCATGGACCAAGCTCTCCCCCCTAAATCGTGCTCCATTGATGGTACAATTTGCAACAAATCTCAAAAATTTGAAAAACTCCATAGAAACTTGGCTCCCTTTATGGAAGTCCAAAACGTCCTGACACATTTCGGACACTAAAGAGAAATTAGCAAGGGTCCTAAGTTCCTTAGAGAATTCCCCCCTAACTACTGCAAAGTTAACAGAACTAAGAGATTTGGAGGATAAACGTGCCAAATGGCTCAAGACGGAGGAACAAGAATGGTGTACCGAAAGCAGGGCCCTGTGGATAAAAGAAGGAGACAATAACACAAAGTTTTTTCATCAATTTGCGAACTTTCAAAGAAACCTCAACATAATCTAGGAAATCAAATATGAATAAGGAATCGTGGTTGCCTCCTTTGAGGACAAGGCAAAGCTTGGGGTAATTTTTTTCAGCAATCTCTTTTCATCCCCCCAGATGCCCCATCCAATAAATCTTGGAAGTAGTAGGCAAATTCCCTATTGTCTTCTCTGAAAAAATGAACCTTTCCTTAGAAGAAGAAGTGATGGAACCAGAACTAAAGGTAGCTTTGTTCTCCATGAAGAATGGAAAAATCCTAGGCCCAAAAAGAGTAATGGTGGAATTTTTCAAATCCTTTTATGACCTTCTAAAAGAATATATGTTGCTAATGATAAGAGAATCACAAAAGGAAGGAAGAATTCATGGCCCTCTCAACGCAACCTTCCCGTGTCTCATCCCAAAGAAACAATTCCCTTCTTCCTTAGAAGATTTTAGATCGATCGTCTGCTGCAATTTCATCTGTAAATTAATCACCAAGATCATCTCAAGGAGACTCAGACCAATGCTAAGTGAAATCATTGGAGAAGAATAATTTGGATTCCTACACAATAGACAAATACACAATGCAGTAGCCATTGCTTAGGAAGTGCTCCACTCAGTCAAGAAAAGAAATCTCAAGGCTGTCATCCTGAAATTGGACCCCTCCAAAGCCTATGATCGAGTAAACTGGACTTTCTTGTGCCTGGTCCTAATCCAAATGGGCATGAGCTTAAAAAATGTCAACTGGATAATGGGATGCACCCAAAGTTCTTCCTTTGCCATCCTCATCAATGAAGCCTCGTCCAATTTTTTCAAAGACTCCAGAGATCTCTGTTAGGGATGCCCCCTTTCCCCCTTTATTTTCCTAATCATAGTTGAAGCACTCAGTAATCTGATAAAGGAGGCAAGGTCTGAGGGCCTCTTGAGAGGAATTGTAGTCTTTGAATCAGAATCAATTACCCACCTTTTATTCGTAGATGACATCTTATGCAACTTCTATGGCTCTCAGAGGAATTTGAATTCTTTCAAGGATATTTTAAACCTATTCTGCAGCACCATGGGAATGAAAATTAACATGGAAAAGTGATGTCTCCTTCTTAATTAATGTGAGAATGAAGAAGAGGCCTCCATTTCCATCACTTTCCCCGCCCAAAGGAAACACTTCTCTGACGGACTCAAGTACCTGGGTTTTAATTTAAAACCTGACAACTATAGAAAATAAGATTGGGGTTGGTTAATAAGAAAGGTTGAGTCCCTCTTAGTCGTATGGGTCAACAGACTCCTCTCTAGAGGAGGAATACTAGTACTAATCAAATCATACCTAGAAGGAATTCATGTCTATTGGAATTCAATAGTTGAAATTCCAAAAGGAGTCATGGATCACATCGACGCCTAAGATTTTGCTTCCTTTGGAAGGGACAAAATGCTCATGGAGGATCCCTATGGTCAAATGGAACTCAATTGTTGCTCCAAAAGAATTGGGGGGTTGGGGTCTAAAAAACTTAAGACTTTTTACCCGAGCCTTAGCGGGAAGGAACCTTTGGCGCCTAACTATGGGCAACACACTATGGGTAAGAGTAATGAACTCCAAGTACTTTCCTACTTTCTCTATTTCTGATTGGTTCCAAGAACCTTTGAAATCCCCTAAAGGATCAATTTTCTGGAAATCACTTGTACAAGCTTTCCCCATTGTTGGTAATTGGACTGTCTGGCGCATTTGAAATGGGGAAAAGGTGAGATTGGGTGAAGATCCATGGTTGGGAGCTGGAAACAATTACAAACTCTCCCAACCCCTACTTCAGTTCCTAAAAGACAAAAACATTCACTTCCTAAGCGACCTTGACATTGGTTTTCCCCAATTGCAAGGAAGAGGGGGATGGAGAAATCCAAAATCCCTGGAACTCCCCCTAGATCTACAGGACGAATGGAACTCTTTCATTTCCATGTTATGTGAAAATTTCATTTCCCTGGATAGAGAGTCTGTGGACTCCCTTTGTTGGTCAAAAAACCTGCAGAATGGCTCTTACTTGGTTAAATTAGGCTATAAATCTTGGCTAGAAGAAAACGCTCTGATATAATCGAAGTGGTGGTGGAAGCCCTTGTGGAAAATCAAGGCTCCTCCTAGATGTAAAGTGACACTTTGGATAGCTCTAAACAACAAATTGTTGACTTGGGACAATTGCCTCATGAGAGGTTGGTGTGGACCTAGCAAATGCCCTCTGTGCAAGGAAAATCAAGAATCCATTACTGAGATTTTTATCTCTTGTCCCTATGCAGAAAAGATCGTGCAGTTAATAAAAGACCAGCTAAAATCCAAGGCTAATTGGGACCAGGGTTCTCTTGAAGGTTGTTTCAGAACATGGTTGCAAGACAAAACAACTTTCTTATATGTAGGTCTTTCAGGTATCATGATCACAAACATTTGGTGGGCAAGAAACAATGTCATCTTTAAAGACAAGACGGTTCCCCGGGAAGTGACAGAGAAATGTCGATTGGTCGGGATGAAGAATTTAAGACAAAGCTCAGATCAAGCAAACAACGTTTTATTGTTCCCCCTCCCGTCAATTACACCATCCCTTGGGGATTTTTTGACGGGGCCAGCCAAGGACATCCTCCTTCATGCAGAGTTGGGGTGGTTATGTTTATCATTCATAGTGACTACATCCATATTAGATATTCGCCAGGAGGTGGAACAAACAACAGAGCAGAACTGATAGCACTTTGGACTCTTTTGGAAACTGCCAAAGAAAAAAATATGACAAAGCTACAAGTGTTTGGTGACTCCAAGCCGGTGATCGATTGGGAAAGTGTCCAAAACAACATCGAGAATCCTTGGTTGGCTTCAATTCTAATAGATATCAAGCTCACCTTTAGAAATTTTGAATGGATTTCTTTTCAGCACATTCTGAGGGAGCTAAACACAAAGGCAGAGGAACTCTCCAAAGAATCCATGCAGCTGCAAAAAGGAGCATTCGGCTTTTATGAGTTCTTCGAAGGAACAGAAACCGAGACAATGGAATTCCACCTTTAAAGAATGTCTTTTCTTTTAGTAAGGTTGTAAATGTTTTTTTTTTAACAGTTGGAACAGTTTGTAGAAAGTTTTTGTAAAAGGCCTTAAAAGGTCTATTAGTGTAGTAGAAGAAGTATAGGTAGTATAGATCTGAAATAAAGTCTACCAAGGCTGGACTTGAAAAACAACAACATGTATATTCCTTTTTGAATATAGCAGTTTTTTTTCTTATGGAAAAAAAAATAGAGAGAGAGAAAGAGATTCATCTCAAGTTTCTCTAGGTGCAGACCTTTCCTCAAGTTTTTTTAATCTGAAAAAAGTTTTCACCTATAAAAATTTGATCCCTCTTGATGCATGATAAATCATGAATCTACACTGGTAGTAGTAAAGATACAAGTATAAATATAAATACAAATATGATTCAATTTGAAAACATATATAATGAAAAAATTAGTACCACTAGAATAAAGAAGTATATGTTTCATAAATATAAAAACATGCATTTTTTAAATTTTAGAAAAAATTAAAATAAATTTTAAATTTTAAAGTAACATTCCTTCTTTATTCAACAAATTTATAAAAAAAACAAAATCATTTTCTTATGTCATTTGAGTTTACATTTATTTATATGAAAGAGCATATGGTTGAAGATTCACAAATGTGGCCATTATTTTTCGATGGTAAAGTTATTTATAATATAAGTTATCATTAGCTATGTTGTTATTCTAAGCTATGTTGTTATTCTAGTTCCACTCTTATATTAACAATTAGTAAATAGTTGATTTGTTAAAAGTTAAATTAGAACATAACCATTAGCTATTTTAGTTGAAGTTTCCCTATTATTTTAACAATAAAATTTTAATGAACATTATTCAACTATTAATAGTTAAAGTATAACATGAGCATATAACGTGGTGGTTTCTTAAGTTAAAACATTTAAATATATTTGAATATTTCAACACATATGGTAACATTTTCCTCGATCTTTAACTATTTAAAATTGTAAATATATTTAAGCATTTAGTTAATTTCATCGTATCCATACTATGTCGAGTATAAATTGTAAATATATTCAAATACGTAGTTATTTTTGTCACATTTGTGCTATGTTGAATATCCACTAAATTTAGAACTTTGTTTGAATTTGCGTACACCAAAGATCAATACGACCAAATTTTGTTACTAAGATAAGACTCGTGAGAAAAGAATAAATATTTTCCACATACAACCAGGTTTGAGACTCATTTAGATTAGTGCAACTCTGAATCTGGAACTATTTTCATATTATTTTGGTGCAACACCTGTGGTATATATTTTCGTTTTCACATATCCTAGTGGGATTGCATCACGTAGGAAGAGTTCATGGAGCCAACGGGGTATAAATTGACTTATTTGAAACAAGTAGATGATTATGTGAAAGAAAAGATGTGGGAAGCACAGAATCATGACGCTCTCACTTTGAAAAGTACTGTGCAAGGGTTCGGGATTCTCTAGCTTGTTGGACCTTTATTTGCATAGGGTTTAACTTATAGAGGTTTTTTTATGCCATATTTGAATAAAACAAAATGCCAAGGCCATCTTAGTATTCATGATAGGATGGAATGATATAAATGCTTGGAAGGACCGGTTCAAGGCAAGCCTCTATTAGGATATCCAAGCGGAGTTCTATTGCCTACTTTTCATGGATCTATGGCTACTTCTGAGCAGGAAATTTTATATCCAAAATGAAGTATCAGGGATCTTCACGAAATTGTTACCTAGTGGGATGATATATGAGTTTATTTAGACATTAATTTTATAGACCTTAGAATCGTAGATAATGATTAAGAAACCATCAAGGGTTTGAAGAAGAGATTTAGGAAACGACCTTTCAATCCATTCCAAAATTTGCACTATTACCTACAGTGATAAAAGCAACTGTAATTTATTTATTTTGTTACATTTTTGTCGTTTATCATATTTATTAACATTATTCTAGAATCCTCATGTAACAAAATAACACTCATATTACAAGATAATAGACATGTTACCGTCTATTTTGATAAACATTTCCTTTTGCTTATTGCACAAGCATGTCACAATTCAACCTGCAATATTGGTTGACATATTTGTATCTTAATATGGTTATGATTTATTCTCAATATGAGTAATGATGATATTTGAGTATGCAAGTTTCCACAGTTAGCCATAATGCTAGGAATTTTTTTGTCAAAACATCACACAAGGTTTTTATCCAAAAAAATTATTGGATTGACGATATTCCTGAATCCACTCATTATGGCTTAATGCAGTTTCTTATAGGGTATCCTAACACTACATATACAAACTCTTATTAGTGTATTATGTCTAGTTTCTAAATATATTCCTCCAAGGAAACTAGCTTATGGGGTTGCTCAATTCTTTCTTTTTTTTCACAAGAAAAAAACCATTATCTTGTTATTCATATAGAATCAAAGATAATTTTACATAACATATTTGTGTTTGTGAAAAAGATCACCTTTTCATATTCATCTTCCTACTAACTACTTACACCCACTCCCATTACCAAAAATACCGCTTATTAAGTCTTGCTTATACATTTTTCTATAGATTGTCATACAAAAACCTCAAAATATTGTGTACCATCATTTCTATCTATGGATCATCCCCTAAGTTATAAAAAATAAAAATAAAAAAAAAATAAATAAATAAATAAATAAAAATATGTTCTCGAAAGACCACCTCACCCTCTATGATTTCCTCATAGAAACAGGTTCCAAGTTCACCTATGAGTGTCTTTTTGTCGTAGACCTGAAGATAATCAACATTCCACAACCTTTCCATAGCCAACAAAGCCCATAAGCCCAAAAGGTTTTCTCTAGTATTAGAACCAGTTCCCCCCACCATCCATCCTTTAAAGGCAACTGAATAGTTTAATTGCAGAAAAAAACCTAGCTCCACATACCTTTGCTTGTGCAGCCTCGTCGAAATAACCACAAACAACAATGTTAGAATAAGGAAAACTAGAAATAAACATATTTTATTTTTCCCTCGGTTGACTCTGGTGTTCCTTAAATGAGCTTAAAATAATGATCACTAAACTATCCAGGGTAAATGTTATGTTTGAAAACAACAAATTGTTCCTATGATGCCATAAACCCTAACAGGTAAATCTCGGGAGCGCCTTCAGATATTTATTTTGTTTTGTCCAGTACCATAGGTTCTGCTCCAATGTAGAGACGCCCCAATCCTCCTTGAAACCCAAAATACTTTTCAACTTTGTCCAAATAGATTTAGCAAGAGAACGACGAATAAAAAGGTGATCAGGAGACTCAACATCTTCTTTACAAACAATACAAATACCTGGTCCAAACCAACCTCTCTTGCATAAGGTATCCCATGTCAAAATCCTCTTTTTTAGGCATAACCATCAGAAACATTTGATTTTTAATGGAAAACTCCATTTCCAAAGTTTTTTCCGCCCACCAAGGCACTATACCAGGAGAATATGCATTTGCAATCACATAATACAAGTATTTAGCAGTTACCTTACCTAAAGGATTACCCATCCATGCCATGTTATCACTAACTTCAGTAAGCCTTATACGAGCATATCGAATACCCTCAATGTACGAGGACAAGGCATGACCTCAATCACCTACCAGCCCCAAGGAACGGGTTGATAACCAATCCAATTGTCTGTGGTTGAGTCAAGGCCTTCTATAGTAATGTTTTAGAAGCGAAAATCCATTTTCATTCAAGAAATTAATCAGACTAACAGGTAAACAATATACATTTTCTCCTCCAACAAAGGAATCAATACCTACCCGGACAGAAGCATTGTTGCCTATTACCCATGCAATATTTTGATCAATCCAAGGGAAATACTTTGCAAAGCCTCTCCAAATAATGGAACCCTTTGTCATCTTCCTTCAATACTTCCTGAGCCAATCCACCAAAAAGGATCGATGCATATATTTTGCTAAAATCCCACCCCAAAGCCCCTTTCCAGTAATACCATTCCAAATCGTTTTTAATGAAAGGGCAATATTGAACCATTGTAAATGTTTAATACCCCACCCGCCCAAAGACTTGGGTGTAGAAACTGATTCCCAAGAAGCTAAATGTAATTTATCCACCAGATTTGTTGCTCCCAACCACATAAAATGAAGAACTTTGCCCCTTAAAATATTTATTGAGGATGAAGGGAGCACTAACAAAGAGAACCAATAAGCAGGAATGTTGTTTAAAACATAATTCACCAAAGTGAGTCTGTCTCCCAGAGTAAGCCACCTATAGCACCATACCTTGATTCTCTTCTCTACCTTTTTTATTAACCATAACCAATCTTTAGGACCATACTTATTTGGTTTAAGAATAAACCCAAGGTACTTCATACCCGCACCAAAATATGCCACACTAAAAGGAAGAAATTCATGACTCCTTACAAAGACCGCTTGACAGATACCATGGTTGAGAAGAGTATATTTTGTAGGATTGACTTCCATGCCTGTCACTTCATAGAACAACTTGATTATATCAGAGATCTCTTTCCAGTATGAAATTCTCCCATTTCCAAATAAAATAGCATCATCGGCAAACAAAAGGTGAGTGAGGAAGATCCTAGCTCCCAGTCTCACCCCTATAACGTTCCCTTTTCTCTTTGCATCATTCATCAATAAACTCACACCTTCAATAACCAACAGGAACAACAAGGGTGATAGAGGACATCCTTGTCTAATGCCTCTGCCACTAGTAAAAAACTTTGATGGACTTCAATCAATCAGAACAGAAAAACATGTCGAAGAAACACAACTCATAATCCAGTTAACAACATCAAAGGGAAGGCCAATCTGGTGAAGAACTAACCTTAAGAAATTCCAATTTACCTTATCATAATCTTTTACCAAATCCATTTTTAGAATCATAGCCTCCAGGTCTTTTGTCTTGATAGATTGAAATCCCTCATGCGCCGATCGAATAGCTTCTATAATCTGCCTATTCTTTATAAATGAAAATTGCTCCTTACTCATACATCTATTCAAGAAAGGATTTATTATGTTGGAAATAATCTTAGAGATCATCTTATATAAAATATTACAGAGAGAAATAGGCCTAAATTCTGCAGAGGACTCTGGTCTATCCAATTTAGGAATAAAAGAAAGAAAAGTAGAGTTTACAACCCCAGCAATATATCCTTTCCTCCTAGATTTCTCTACCATATCTACCAAATCAATTCCCAACAGGTCAAAAAAGCCCAAGAAAAATTCCACATGCCATCCATCAGGTCCTGGACTTTTAGATTTTTCAAATATCTTAAGAACATCTTCAACCTCCTTTGGAGATATTGTCTTCCCAACCAATCGAGCCTCTTCCTCATTGAAGAACCTTTGGTATTTCTTCACCACCTTAAGTTGTGTCGAAAAATTATCCCTACCATGATTATCAAATAAATTTGAGAAATATCTAAAAACTTAAATTTTCAAATCCTTAGACGAACTAATCCAGCAATCCTCCTCATTTTTTTAGTCCCATATAGCATTATGTTGTTGTCGAAAGTTTGCATAACCATGGACTTTTTTTGTATTATTATCCCCCTTCTGCAACCAAATAGCCCTGCTCTTTAGCCTCTAGGTTTCTTCTTCAAGTTTCAAAATCTCCATCTTTCTTATCTTTAAAATGGAAAGTTTGTCTAACTCAGTAGAAGAGAACACCTCATCATAGTTTCCAACATATATGTCATCAATTTCATCCTCAATACTAATAAGTTCCCCAAGAAGACATTTCTTCTTGTATCGTTCCCAACTGATAACTTTCCTTTTTAGGGAAAAAAAAAAAATAACAAATATAGACATTGTCGATTCCTCCAATTCATAAACATCCTCTTTCCAATGATTACAAACCAGTTCCGAGAATTCCTTATCACCCATCCAAACTTCGTTAAATTTGAAAGGGAAACAACAAGGAGAGGAATCCACCTCAAATTGGAAACAAACCAGGAAATTGTCTGAAATGGCCAAGCTAACCATCCATGATCTAAGTCTCTCTAAACAAAGAGCCAATTGTTTAGCAACCAAAAACATGTCCAACCTTTTACCAATACCATTTGATTCCCTTATGACATTCCTCCAAGTGGGAGAGAGTTTTCCAGGAACCATATCCAAAAGTCGATGGTCATCCAACATCTTTCAAAAGTACTTTGCCATATCATCGGGTCTTTCCCTATTACCCAAAATCTCATTAAATCCCAGAGTAAAATTCAAACCACCACAAATAATAATCCCAGGATCATCAAGAAACCTACTAAACTGGATTTTATCCCAAAAATCTATCCTCCCCGAGAAAGGAGCATAAAAATTCATTAATTTTATCTCGTTCACCAAACCTCTAAATCGACCTTTGAGGAGAAGACCTGCACAACACTTAAAATATTTGAAATTAGCTTTCAAGGGATTCCAAGCTACCCCAAGACCACTAGACATCTCATTTGCACTGATAGAACTAACTTCCCATCCAAAGAAAATCTTCAAAAGGATTTCACATGTCTTGAAATCCTCACACATCGTCTCTTGGAAAAACACCAAATCCCGATGAAGATTTAAAAAAAGATGCTTCAAGGCCAATAATTTAGGAGAGACCCCTACTCCACTTATATTGTAAGAGACCAAAATCATTTCCTCCTGTCACAGGAGGGCATGCAATCTCCAAGGGGCCTCAAATAATTAACATCATGTGAACAACCAGAAGAAACCATTCCTAATCGAGCAGAAAGAGGAGTATAGCCCTTTTCCCCATTCAAACTCTCCAAACGAAGTAGACCATCATCTGTCACTCCAATATCTTTTTTATTCTTTCGAATGGTGACATTCTAACATCTGGTGGAGTTAATAGGCACTACCCCTTC
>ML832156.1:33592-44962 GCA_009831015.1 Picea engelmannii | reverse complement strand
AGAGTATGTAATGAGATATTGGGACAAGGGAGAGCTATATTTTCCAAATCAGGATCTAAAATCTCCTTGGGATTCACAACATGATAGTCTTCCCCAAGAAAGACACAATGGATCATTGCATTTGGGTCAATCTTATGTATTATCTCCCTTGAAAATTTCACCTGAGAGTTTGACATGATGAGATAGCATTCCTTTCATTCCAACCCTGACTAGGAATATGGTGGCAACTTAGTACTATTCTATTGATCCTGCCAATAAATGAGACAAAGTAAGTTGCATTGAAATAAAAAATTAAATATTAGTGATCCAAGAAATAAATAATTACAAAACTCACTAATATTGGGGATTGCATTTTTTCATTTTGAACTCGAGTGGTTGCTATTGGGGTTTTCAACACCAAATCTTGAGCATAATATGATGCACCACTCTGCACCTAATAAATAATGATTTATAATATTGAAAGAATAAAAATAAATATAAAAATTTTACAAATCTTATTAGGGATGTAGGAGTCTTATTTGGAGTTAAATTTTGTTGTACTACTTCCTTCATAGGGGTTGTTGTCTCCCCTATATTACCCTGCCAATACAATAAAATATATTACATACATCTGAAAAAATCAAAATAAAATGGTCTTCAAAAATATTTATAGACAACTTACCTCCACCATAGGCATGGTTTCAACCCGAACATTGTGTACCATAGGAACCTATTCATATTAAAAATGTGATATTATAATTCAAATCATTATTGTGAAAATATGTTCACTGGAAGAATAGTAAATAATTTGATACTAACACCTTCATTGTTGACTACATTTCGCTTCTCCACAGCTTCTACTTTTTTCATGAGTTGAGATATTTCTTCTTTTAGACATGTGATTTCTTGTGATTTTTCTCTATTTGTAACTTTGCTTGCAGCTAGGGCCTCCTTGTACATATTTTTTCCAAACAAGTAAGTTGTTGTAACTCATAGGAAACCACCACAACATCGTCCCCTCACATCATGCCCTAATACCCTAGAAAGGGCATCATCCCTAGTTGAAAACTCTTTAGATGCGACTTCTTCTTGTGCTTCTTCAATTTTTTTCCGACATTTTCATGCAATTAAAGAAAATCATATTAGGAAACATTTTGAACATGTAAAATGGAATTATAATCAATGTCTAAATTAGGATTTTGAGAACTTACTATTGTGTCTTCTATAGCTATTGTAATTGGAGTGCCATCCTTATTTTCATGGAAATTGTTCCATATGTCTACCCTAGTAATAGGTGTATTTGGATCATCAAAGGCTCTAGATTTTTTCTAGTAACAACAAGTAAAATAGTCAAGTTAAGTTGTGACATTACAATCAATCCTAACCATGCTAATATTTATCATATAAAAAAATATAATGCATCACAAGTACTTACCATACATCTTCGACCCTTTGATAACCTCGATGTCCAAAGGTGTGCAAGTGTCCCTCCCTTTTTCTATTTTCCTTATTTTTTCTTCTTATCTCCTACAAATCAATTAAAAAATACAAAATATAAGCCAATAAACATTACAAGTAACTTGATTATATAGATATGTGAACTTTTTTCTTACACAGAATTCAGTGGTGCTTCTTGATGGGACAAACTCTCTCCAAACTATCTCACATATCCTATTTGGAGGAACATTTTTTAATATTTCCTCGTTGGATTCATAAGGATCACTGTATATTTTGGTCAAGATGCACCTGCAACTGTTTTTCGTATGACCTATAGAGTGCGTACAATAATATTTAAGGATGGAATGGATTATGAATTTTTACTGCAACATATAAGAAGTGGATTATTAGATGTCATCCATTATTTGAAAATAAACATTGAAATCATGCAAGAATACAACTAATGAAAACAATATACAAATGTATAATACTCACATTGATCGTGTTCCACAAGTCCTCCTATAGCTCTTTTGGAACCTTCCTCCAATCATAATATGTGATTGGAACCATTTCCCTTGCGAGTACACCTAGAAATGACAATAGCTTCACGAAATTTGTACCAATGGGTTGGCTTCGTTCATTAATATGAATTTCAATATTTTCCTCCAAGATATGAATATATGCACATCTAGTTGGTCCTCTACACTTTTTCTTGACTTTCTCAATTGATGCTTGTGTAGAGAGATCATCCCCTTCCATACTAATATCTTTATGGCATGATTGTTTCCCAACATCTTGTTGGTTGTGGAGCCTAATTATCTTCCTGATTTAGATGTCTTTGTTTTCATTCATTCTTATACCCCATGAAGACTTTACACCCCAGAAGAATGTACACTTCTCCACACGAGGGAGTGCAGAGGGGGGTTACCCCCTCTATGAGGTCTGGGGGGTCCATCCCCTCGACTGGGGGGTCTGGGGGCAAGTGGGGCCCCGAAGGAAAAATTTCCTTGTAAATGTATATTGTAATTTCATTATAAATATGGACCGTTCATTATAAGGTCGCAGATATGATGGTAGAAGTTATGTTAGGGTTTTTTTCCCTAGAAGGAAACCCTTATTTATGAGGGAAATGTATTGCGGCTAGGGATTATGGTGAATACTTTATTCTAAGATAGGAGATTGTTAGAGAAAGAAGAGGAAGTTACAACAGGTTTGTTGTAGGTTGTATCCCTTCATTTGCTGGATAATAATAAAGGAAGGACCTGGCAATTTCTCTAGTGGACGTATCCCACATTGGGTGAACCATGCATATCTATGTCTCTATTGTATTGTGTATCTTCTGTGTTTTATTTCCTCATTTTATTTTATTTTATTTCTATGCGATCCTATTTTTTCTAACAACTAGTATTAGAGCGAATGGTAACTCACAGGAAAAGAGGGTTCCTAGTTTGAGTGGGAGCAATGGTGGAAGATGGTAAGTTTAGGGGTGATAAATTCAATGACCAAAACTACCAGTTATGGAAGATGAAGATGGAATATTATTTATATCAGAAGGATCTATTCCTACCATTGGGTGGAATAGCAAAGAAGTCGACAAACATGAAGGATGAAGAATGGGAAGTTCTTGATAGAAAGGCACTAGGAACGATACGGCTGAGTCTGGTAGCATTGGTGGCTTTCAATATTTTGAAATAAAATACAACGAAGGAGATGATGGATGCATTGGATAAACTGGATAAAAACCCCTCAATGTCCAATAAGGTATTTCTAATGAAGATATTATTTAATATGAATATGTCAGAAGGTGGGTCAGTTGTAGAACATTTAAATCAATTTAATACCGTTACTAATCAACTAAGTTATGTAAAAGTGAACTTTGATGATGAGGTCAGGGCTCTTCTAATCTTGTTCTCATTGCCAAAAAGATGGAACGTCTTGGTCATGGTTGTAAGTAACTATGTCTCTGGTTCAAACACTTTAAAATTTGATGATGTTGTTGGTTTTGTCCTTGGTGAGGAAATGCAACGAAAAATCACAGGTGAGATATCGGGTAATGCATTAAACATGGAGAACAGGGAAAGACAAAAGGATAGAGGAAAGGTCTCAGGGAACCACGATAATTCTAGGAAGGGAAGATCCAAATCTATATTTGGAAATACAGAGTATTGGAATTGTGGGAAGAAAGGACATATGAAGAAAGACAACAGAGCTCCAAAGAAACAAAGAGATGGAAAGTAGGAGAAAAATCAGGAAGAAAATGTAACAGGTCATGTGTTACAAGATGCTTTGATTATTTCTGTAGATAATATTTATGAGTCTTGGGTAGTATATTCAAGGGCTTCATTTCATGCCACACCCCATAGGAAAATTTTTCTAGATTATGTTCAAGGTGATTTTGGACATGTTCATTTGGGTGATGATGCACCATGAAAAATTGTTGGAATGGGAAAGGTACAAATAAAGCAAAGTAATGGAAACCAATGGTTGTTGAAAGAGGTAAGACATGTTCCATATCTAAGGAAATATTTGATTTCAACAGGGCAATTGGAAAGTGAAGGTTGTGTATCCATATTTACAGATAAGGTGTGGAAGGTGTTAGCACCATGATTTTCATAGCTAAGGTTATAGGTTTGTCAACAATTTTCAAAGTCAGGCATGTTAGCACCCATATTGTTTTTATGACTGGAATCATCTAACATCTCCAAGGTTCAGTTTCAAAAGAAATCTTATCATTTATTTGTTCCATTCCCATTTGCAACTGCGCACTACAAAATATGCTACGCATTGTGTAGACCATTTCATCACACAGAGGATTATGTCGCACATAGGATGTTGTCCCACAGACGATGTCATTGTGCAGTGGATTTCATCGCACAGTGGATTTTGTCACGCAGTGGATGTTGTCGTGCATAGGATGTTATCGCGCAGTGGATTTCATCATGCAGTGGGATGATTTCACACAATGGATTTCATCTCATAGTGGGATGTTGTCATGCATAGGATGCTTTCGCACAGAGGATTTTCCTACGCACAGGCTACAGGTCGTATTGCACAAATGACTGGTTTAGTGGTAAACTTAAAGATCACTTTTTGACCAACTGGAGAGGAATTTTGAAAATCCCCGAAAGGTTTTTGTTGAGAACAAAATAGATAATAAAAAAATCTATCATATTTACAAAATGTGTCATGGATTGGGATATTCGAAGGAATCTTTGAGCCCTATTTTCCAGTTTTCATGATTTCCTGTCTGAGACATATTTTTTCGACACATATTTCGGCCAGCTGGAGATGAATTTTAGGAAACCAAGAGATGTTTTTCTTTATAACAATATTAAATAAAAAAAAGTTTCTGATTTTCTAAAAATAGTGTTTTATAAGTGATATACGATGTCATCATTAACGCCTATTTTCCCAATTTGCTGCACAATCCACTGCATGTTTTTTTGTAGGTTACTGTTGTGTAGAAAAATTGTTGTGCAGGGGTGACAGAGTGTCCAACAGTGAAAATGATTACTTATCACAACCATAGGGTTGAATGTTGATCATGATCAATGATTTTTAAAGAATATCTCGGTTATGACTATGATTTGGAAAAATCGGGTTTCCTATTTTTAGTAAATCCGTTGAAGTTATTGCTCTCTTTCAAAGAAATCGGATCCATGATTCCAGGAGAGAGTAGCTCGACCCTAACAGCCAAGGGTGACAATTTTTCTATATATGGGGATCATTTTCATGTAAAATAGGTTGGTTGGCAAATTTGGTAGACAATAGCTATTATATGTAATCTGAAGTTTTGACCGGAATTTAACGCAAAGGTCCTGTGATTTGATGAAAAGATTCTAGTTGTAATAGTTGGATGTATTGTGCTTCTTTATTTGTGTATGTTCTTTCCTGTTATATTTATTTCATATCTCTTTCTATCTATTTCAGAACGAATTATCGAACCTGTGGATTCGTTGTACAATTCCCCTTGTTCACGCCACTTAGACAAAACGTTTTCCTCTAAAGCTAACTCTGAATTCGTCCACAATGACGCTCGTGAGTTACTTCCTGTGATTTCTCCCACCACGCATTACAGTTTTACACTGAAGGTTGTTTCTCACCTAACTTTATCCTCTCAAATCTAGTCACTGAGTCATTTTTCCTGTCTCTTCCTCAGATCGACCCCATAGCCCAAGTCTTACCTTTTTGCGCCAATATAACCAGAACCCATTTTATCATAGGTGTTAAATATAGGAATTTCTTTCAAAGTCATATCTTGCGTGGAGACTGCACCATTTCTGAGAGAGCCCTTTCCAGATTCAAAAGGCTAGTTTTGGGTCTCAAAGTTGGTTGAAAAAGTTACCTTCGTCGTCTTTTTATCAGCCAAACGGATTTACGGAGTGCTAACATTATAGCGTCATTGCTAGGGATAGAATTGAATGAAATTTTCCCTAGGAAGAATGACATTGGTTCAGTTTTAAGGTCTGAGAGCAGCAAACACTTAGGCACATATTGCCTGTGTTTCTGCTCTAGCGACTCCACACATGAGAAAAAAAGTTGAAGGTGATTCCACTAGCATAAGAATATAGAGCTAAAGTTTTCATGGTGACACTAATCAAGCTTCAAATGTGATTCAAAGACTCTACTAGAGAATGAGACCTGTTGACAGAGATATGGAAGAGCAGCATGGAAAAATAAGGTACTCAAACTTAAGTTTAGTTCAAGAAGTACTTTTTTGTTTGATCAATATCTTCTTGTCCTTTCCTGAGTTTTTCAAAAGAATATTTCTTCACTTAAATGAAGCCCAGAGATCTACCCTTGTATATCCTTCATTGCAAACTGTAGGTATACCTCCTTCTTCTTGTATAACCAATATTCACTAAGATCCTTCCTCTAGGCCATATGATGTTCATGATCATTCTTGTGAGATTAATGAAACCAAAGTTGAGCTTGTACCTTCTGTTTTTAATCCTACACCCTCCAAGATTCAATAAATATACAGTCCTCTTAAATTTCCTTCCATCCTTCATGACTTTCCTATGAAAAATTATAAGTATCTTCCTAGGTTCGATGGAGAGCTTGATGGACAATCAACTGAAAAACATATTTAGGTCTTTAAGCATTTCATAGAAATTTTTGAGATCGAATACGATGATGTGTCTATGAGGTCCTTTTCTCAATCCTCACAAGGATATGCCAAAGCATGGTTCAAACATTTTCAACCTCAGTCGATTAGCTCGTGGGATGAACTGAAGGAAGCTTTCTGTAGGTTTTGGGGTGAGAAAAATTCATGGGATATACTCCTTTTAGATTTTTATGCCATGAGAAGAATGAAAGATGAAACCATCTCAAATTTCAGCAGGAGGTTTGCTAATTTTTATTATAAACTGCCTAAAGAATTCCAACCTCCTGAAGTTGTTGTCATGCTCCATTATGTAACAACCTTTCAATCAGACTTATCTTTTATTTTGATGGAGAGGAAGTCTATGTCTTTGCAGCAGATGTTCAATAATGCTCAGGAAGTTGAAGAAAATATTCAAGCATGTAAACAGATTTGAAATGAGGAGTTGGATGCTAAAGGACATGACAATGAATATAAACAAAGAACAATTTATTTGAATCTTGAGAAGAGGGTTAATAATTTCATATGTCCTCTTGAAGATTTAAATGTTGATGATTTTGCAAAGGATTATATTCCACTTATTGAAAAAGAAGGTGCTAATTTAGCTTCTGATCCATCCCATGATAAGCATGGGGTCGATTGTTTTATGTATTCATTTGTAGACAGTCAAGAAAATGAATTTGTAAATCAACTTGTTGAAGAGTAGGTTGATGTCCCAAGCTTTTTGTTGTTAGATGAGATTGCAGATGTTGTTGATTTGCATTTATATGATGAATATGATGATGACTATGATGTTGACTTCCTAGAACAACCAGTTGCATGTTCTCTATCATAAAATGTTCATTTCCAGCAGTGTAATGAGAGAAATCAGCCTACATATCATAGTTACAAAGAAGAATATGAAGAAAGTACCGAATCAGTGGAAGGAAATTATTTACCTTTATGATTTGCTTCGTTTAAATTGTTGAAATAAAATTTAAATATCATCATTGAGGCAAAGGAATGTGTGTTGATGCAAAATCACACTGATTCATGGGAAACAATTGACAAGAAATTGCAACAATCTTCTCATGTGTTTAATGACCTTGTTTCTTGTTATATGGAAGGTTTTATCAGTTCAAAATTACAACGATTGGTCGAAGATGAATCTAAAAAAGAGTGTGTTCAAAAATACAAAGAAATTGAAAAATGTGCATATGACAACAGTGAAAAAAATGAAGAAAGTTTTGAATTATATGAAAGAACTTTTCCATTGTGTTTTAGCATCTTTCAAATTTATGAAGCAAAATGTTTATAATGTTTCAAATAAAAAATCATATAGGCATGATGTTGAATATGTAGAAAGCAATGGACTTGCAAATGAAAACTGTCTTCGATTATGTTTTTCTTCCTTTGAATTGTTGAAAGTAAATCTTGAGATAACAAAGGAAGCAATGAAGTCTAATTGCATTCACAGTGACATTGTTTTACATGAGAAAATTATTATCAGTGAAGAGGACCAACAACCTTCTCATACTTTTAATGACCTTGTTGTTGATTACATGGAAAGTTGTTTTAGTTCAGATTTGCAGCCTATGATCAACTACCAGCTTGGAAATAAATATGATGGTAAATCAACATCAGTGTTAGATATGGATTGCTTGCTAGTAAGGGTTTCATTTCAGCAAGCATTGTCTTCTGATTCAGAAGATTGTTATTTCTAGCAGTCTCGACCTATTTTTCAGCCTTTTTGTGGTAATCAACATGTTGAATTACATGAAAACAAGGATGCAGTGGAAGGGGTGAAACATGATTATTGTTTTATGCATGTTTTGGAGGATCCATTTACAGTTTTTTTGGAGGTGGTAAACAACCCCAATGTTTTCAATTTTTTGAGATTGGAATTTATAGATAAATTTTTGAATGAATTAACAGTAAACAAGCTTTGGAGCAAGCATGTGCGAAGAAAGAAAACGGTGGATAAAGTTCTTGCATGGTTGCATTGGCATTTTGATTTCACCTAATTGGCATATTTCAGTAGTTAGGGTAGGTAGGAGTGCAAATAAGCTCGGTACTATGAGCATTTCTTTTAGCAATCTGTAGTTTTCATTTTCATCTTAGTTTCAAATTTCAGTTTGGAGCATATACAGTTTTGGGTTTTCAATGGATGTTGGTTACAAGTTACAGTTGGAAAGTTGAGTTTGGGAGCAACCCAATGGATAGGAACTTGGTCTAACGTTCTTTGCTACCTCATAGGGAGGATAGAATCCCTGTTGGAGCCGATTGTTAGCACTATGATTTTCATAGCTAAGGTTATAGGTTTGTCAACAATTTTCAAAGTCATGCATGTTAGCACCCATATTGTTTTTATGACTGGAATCATCTAACATCTCCAAGGGTCAGTTTCAAAATAAAGCTTATCATTTATTTGTTCCATTCTCATTTTCTATGTGCTGCACAGAGAATTTTGTCGCACATAGGATGTTGTCGCACAGAGGATGTCATCGCGCAGTGGATTTCGTCACACAGTCCATGTTGTCGCACATAGGTTGTTATCGCATAGTGGATTCCGTCGCGCAGTGGGATGCTATCACACATAGGATGATTTAGCGCAGTGGTTTTCTTCATGCAGTGGGATGTTGTTGCACATAGGATGTTTTCCCGTAGAGGATTTTCCTACACACAGGATACAGGTCGCGTTGCGCAAATGACTGGTTTAGTGGTAAAATTAAAGATCACTTTATGACCAACTAGAGAAGAATTTTGAAAATCCCCGAGAGGTTTTAGTTAAGGACAAAATAGATAATAAAAATGTCTCTCGGATTTACAAAATGTGTCACGGAGTGGGACATTCAAAGGAATCTTTGAGCCCTATTTTTCAGTTTTCATGATTTCCTGTCCGAGACATGTTTTTGCGACACGTATTCCGACCATCTGGAGATGAATTTCAAGAAACTCAGAGACATTTTCCTTTATAACAAGATTAAATAAAAAAAAATCTCTGAGTTTATAAAAATATTATTTTATCAGTGAGATACGATGTCATCTTTAACGCCTATTTTCCCAATTTGTTGCACAATCTGCTAAAAATAGGATTATGATGACACGCAGCAGACTTGGAAAAATAGGGTTTCCTATTTTTAGTAAATCAGTTGAAGTTATTGCTCTCTTTCAAAGAAACAAGATCCATGATTCCAGGAGAGAGTATCTCAACCCTAACAGCCAAGGGTGACATTAGTTTTCTATATATGGGGATCATTTTCATGTAAAAGGGGTTGGTTGGCAAATTTGGTAGATGATAGCTATTGCATGTAATCTGAAGTTTTGACTAAAATTTAATGCAAAGGTCCTGTGATCTGATGAAAATATTATAGTTGTAATAGTTGGATGTATTGTGCTTCTTTCTTTGTGTATGTCCTTTCCTGTTATATTTATTTCAAATCTCTTTATGTCTATTTCAAAATGAATTATTGAACCTGTGGATTCATTGTACAACACCCCTTGTTTGTGCCACTTAGACAAAATGTTTTCCTCTAAAGATAACTTTGAATTCATCCACAGCGACGCTCTTGAGTTACTTCCTGTGATTTATCCCACTGCACATTACAGTTTTACAATGAAGGTTGTTGCTCACCTATCCTTATCCTCTCAAATCCATTCATTGATTCATTTGTCTCGTCTCTTCCTCAGATCGACCCCATAGCCCAAGTCTTACCTTTCTGTGCCAATATAACCGAAACCCATTTTATCATAGGTGTTAAATCTAGCCATTGATTTCAAAGTCATATCTTGCATGGAGACCATGCCATTTCCAAGAGAGCCCTCTCCAGATTCAAAAGGCTAGTTTCAGGTCTCAAAGTTGGTTGAAAAAGTTACCTTCATCTTCTATTTATCAGTCGAATGGATTTACGGAGTACTAACAGAAGGTCACCAAAGGATCATTGGTGATAGAAAAATGATATAAGGTAGGTACATTGTATTTATGTACTGGTAATACTGAATCTTCTATCTCTTTATCTTCTACAGGAGTGGATACAACATTGTGCCATCATAGGCTTGGACACATGAGAGAGAAGGGGATGCAAATACTTCACAAAATAAAAAAAATTCCAGATCTTAAACAAATTGATTTGGATTTCTGTGAGCATTGTGTTTATGGAAAACATAAGAGAGTCGTATTTCTCAGAGTCGGAAAAGAAAAGAAGAGTGAAAGGTTAGAGCTTGTGCATACAGATGTATGGGGACCAACTCAAGTATCATCTCTTGGTGTATCTCATTATTATGTTACTTTTACTGATGATGCAACTAGAAAAACTTGGGTTTATTGCATTCGACAAAAATCTAATGTTTTTGATACTTTTAAAAAATGGAAAGATTTGGTTGAGAATGAGACATGAAAAATGTTGAAGTGTCTCAGATAAGACAATGGAGGTCAATATTGTAGCAAGGAGTTTTATTATTACTGTTCACACCATGGGATTCGTAGAGAGAAGACAGTTCCAGGAACACCACAAGAGAATGGTGTGTCAGAAAGGATGAATAGGACAATCACAGAGCGTGCAAGGAGTATGATATTACATGTTGGTTTTCCCTTACAGTTCTAGGAAGATGGTGTAGATACTTTTGTTTACTTAATAAACATAGGACCTTCAATATCTTTGGATGGTAGAATTCTAGAGGAGGCATGGACAGGTAAAAAGGTAAACTATTATTTTTTGAAGACTTTTAGTTGTGAATCATTTGTCCATATTGATAAAGAAAATAGAACAAAGCTTGAGGAAAAATCCAAGAAGTGTACCTTTATTGTATACAGTGTTAATGATTTTGGTTATCGCTTATGGGATTATGAAAATAAAAAAATCATTAGGAGT
>ML832156.1:0-33542 GCA_009831015.1 Picea engelmannii | reverse complement strand
TGAATGATACTCTCCTTCATTGTATTATTTATTGTTCACTGATTCTAGTGAACCAGAATGTTATGAAGAGGCAATGCAGGTAGACACCAAAAATAAGTGGGAGTAAGGTATGAAAGAGGAAATCGATTCCTTGGTAAATAAACAGACTTGGGGCTTGGTTAAGTTTCATGCCGGAAAAAGAGCATTGCAGAATAAATGGGTTTACAAGTTGAAGGAATAACATGGAGGTAAAAAGAAGTACAAGGCTAGACTTGTTGTAAAGGGGTTTGCAAAAAATATAGGGATAGATTTTGATGAAATATTTTTTCCTATTGCTAAAATGACTTCAATTGGGACTATTTTAAGTCTTTTGGCAGTAGAATATTTGCATCTTGAACAGTTAGATGTAAAAACAACTTTTCTCCATGGGGATTTGGAGGAAGAGATTTATATGCAGCAGCCATAGGGGCACCAGGTCAAAGGTAAGGATAATTTAGTATGCAGGTTGAAGAAGAGATTGTATGGCCTAAATAAAGATCCAAGGCAGTGGTATTTGATGTTTGACAGGTTTATGATAGAACAAGGTTATAGTAGATGTCATTCTGATCACTGTGTTTATTTTAAAAGTCTAGAAAATGGAAGCTATATTATCTTTCTATTGTATGTAGATGACATGCTTGTTGCAGGGTCTAATATGCAAGATATAAATGTGCTTAAGAATAAATTAGCTAATTCATTTGCAATGAAGGATTTGGGTGTTGCAAAAAATATCCTTGGTATGAGAATAACAAGAGAGAGGATAAATCTCAAATTGACATTGTCTCAAGGTGAGTACATAGAGAAGGTGTTCGAGAGGTTTAGAATGTAGAATGAAAAACCATTTAGTACACCTTTGGCCATCCATTTCAAATTGACTAAGGAAATGTGTCCTAAGACATAATATGAGATAAAATACATGTCCAGGGTCCCTTATTCATCAACAGTTGGTAGCTTGTTTTATGCAATGGTTTGCACAAGACTAGATATTGCACATGCAGTGGGAGTTGTGAGAAGGTATATTAAAAATCCAGGTAAAGAACATTGGGAGGTAGTGAAGTGGATTGTTATATATTTGAGAGGTACTTCTACTTGTGCATTATGTTTTGGAGGTTCAGACACTGTTCTATAGGGATATGTTGATTCAGATATAGTAGGTGATAAATTTAGTAGGAGGAGCACCATAGGGTATGTTTTTACTATAGGTGGAATTGTTGATTAAGGTTGGTTTTCATTGATGTCAACCCTTGAAGGAAGTTGGAGAACCCAGATTTGGGAAATAGACCCAAGTTTGTTTTATGGATAGTGGTATGAGTTTTGATATATTTGTAGGTAATAATATTCTATATGGATAGTACATATCATGCCATTTCCAGTGGTATGTGGAATTCCACATAACTCCTCACGGTTAGAGAGTTATGTCCATGTGAAGTTGGAGAACCCTCATGAGTCATCTAGAAGCCCCAAAAGGTCAAAGTAGTAAAAGTGGTTTAAGATATTTTTAGAAGGTAAATAATAAAGTGAAGTGATGAGTTTACTATAATTCAAAGTGAATACAAAAGAAATTATTTAAATAATAAAGTTAATGGAGAAATTACTAAGTTGACAAGTGGTTAGAAGTGGGTTATCCCTAAAATAAGAAAAGTGGTTTAAGATGGTTAGAGGGTAACCCCTTGAGGCAAAGTGAAGTGATGAGTGTAATATAAGTCAAAGTGGATACAAAATAATTATTTAAATAATAAATTTAATGGATAAATTACTAATTGGACAAGCGGTTAGAAGCTGGTTGACCCTAAAATAAGGAAAGTGGGTTAAGATGGTTAAAAGGTAACCCCTTGAGGAAGCTACATGAAAGTATGAATAAGAGGCAAGGCTCTCTCATTTTATATAAAACTTGAGCATATTAAATATCTACAATTGAATGAGGTAACCAAAGGATATATAAGCCGAATTTCAAAGGGAATATGACGTAAAGAAGGCCGAAATTCGAGGGAGGATAAATTCTTTTGATGATGCTTTCTAAGGTATGTCATTTACAATTCATCTCACCATTTTCGCAATAAATTTTCTTCTATAATGATTTAGACCATGAAATTGGGAGGCCATTGAAGCAATATATCCAAGTAGATGTGGTACAAATTTCAGCGTGGTGTCATTTCATGTTTGGAGTTACACTCTGTGGAAAATAAGGTTTGTGGCTAGTCCTGAAACTAGTATAAAACATGTGTTTTAGGTAAATACGTCAAAACTTCTTCATAACAGATCCAAATTCAATAATGCCAAATGGGATGGTTAGAGTACATTCAATAGTATTATGTGTACAATTTTCAAATCCATACAACAAATATTTCGTTCGGGGCATGCTCTACAAGTTTGATCTCTAGAATAATTTAGAATTCAACAAGGTATGCCATTTTTGCTATAACTCCTTTTTTAAGAGGTTACAAGTAGTGACACCTGGAGGAATTTCATAAAACACATTGAATAACATTGTGTACTATTTTCAGATCTTTATTCATTACATGTACATAGTTATGATTTTTTCAAGTTAGGGTTGTTGACTAATCCAAAACTAGTCATGTGAGACTAAAGTAAAGTTTGATGAAAATGCTAGTCTCTTGTTGTTTAAATTAAGGAAGGTTTGCAGGTATGTGATCATATACAGTAGGTCTATTACAGAGTTACAAATCATATTTGGATGATGAAATTGATGAGGGATTTTGGTTGAGGTACATGTTGGGTACATGGTTGAGACAAGTAGTTGATGAGTTGGCACATACATGAGGTGTATAGTTGATGATGTTGGTACATNNNNATGAGTCATAGTTGATGAGTAGTTGATACATGATTGGTACATACTTGGTACATGGTTGGAGGCACTTGTTAGTAGTATTGTTGACACATGGTTTATGGATGATATAGCATACTTGTATTGGTATATTATTAGAAGCACATATTGATCTTGCTGATGATTATGAGTTTTTGTGTTATGCTTGGTTGATGCACATATTTGAGAGTTGTCTTGGTGATTGATCTTGGTGAGTAGATATGATTTGGTTGATAAGATTGATGAGATAGGTTGTTGTGATAGGTTTTTTGGACATGTTGTTGTGACATGTTATTTGTACAGGTTTGGTGGATGGTTGATGCACTTGTTCATGGTATAGGTTGAGGTACAGGTTGGTGCATGGTTGATGCAATTGTTTATGGTACAGGTTGATTACAGGTTGTTTAGTACAAGTTGGTGCATGGTTGATGCACTTTTTTATGGTACAGGTTGATTACAGGTTGAGGTACAGGTTGATGCATGGTTGTTGCATGGATCAAGTTATTGGTATAGGTTGTTTGGTGCAGGTTGATTGGTACAAGTTTATAGAAATATATCTGACAGTGATAGTGTGACAGTGGTTCCATCATTCTACTTCTACATTAGGGTGGTTGGACGGGGAAAGTACAAGTGGTTGTATCCACCTTCTGGTTGTAGCCAGAGAACATAGGGGGTCATAGCCTCCTTTTGGTTGTAGCTGGATAAATGGGGAGTTGGATCTTCCCTCAAGTTGTAGCCTGATAAATTAGGGGGTTGGAGCCTCCTTCCAGTTGCAGCTAGAAAACAAAGGAATTTGGTGCTTCCAATGAATCTAATTCTTAAATACATATAAGAAAAAGCATTTTGTGATTTTCTCCCGCTTTTGGTTTCCACATAAAAACACGGGTGTACTGTGTATGTGTATGGTTGCTCATTTTTTCATTGTTTATTTACTATGCAAATATTGGATGATAATGTTACATTGATATAACACTTGCATATTGTGGTTAAAAAGGATTGAATTGCTCTATTATTGATCCACCTACCCTTTAATTAATCCAAAAATTGGTTTAAGAGAAGGTTCCTTTAGAAATCAGTTTAACCATTGAAAGGTAGATAATGGAGAGAAACAACTTGTATAAAAATGGAATACCATATTTTGATGGACATAAGTATGCATTTTGGAGCATAAGGATGAAGACATATATACAGGCACAAGGATTTGAAATTTGGCAATCAATTGTAGATGGATACACAGTACCAGCAGTTCCTCCAACAAATGACAAAGCAGTGAAACTTGGTCATAATAATTCCAAAGACACAAATGCACTTCTGAATGGTCTTGGTGAAATGGTATTCACCAAAGTTGCACATTGTAAATCTGCTAAAGAGATTTGGGACAAAATTCAAAATATTTATGAAGGAGATTCAAAATCCAAAGCAACAAAGCTTCAAACTTATAGAGGTCAATTCAAACAACTAAAGATGAAGGAAGACGAGAATATTGCATCTTACTTCTTACGAGTCGATGAAACAGTAATTGCAATCATGGGATTGGGAGAAGAAATTCAAGAATATGTAATTGTTCAAAAGGTACTAAGATCTTTTCTTATGAGATTTTACCCTAAGATATCATCACTAGAATAAAGATCAAATATAAACTCAATAAGAATGCATGAATTACATGGAATCTTCACAGCATATGAAATGATAACTGAACAGGAAAATCTAGATGTAAAAGAAGCAACCTTCAAAGCATCCAAAATATCAAAGAAAAAGGGAAAGCAACAAGAAAAAGAACATAGCAACAATAGTGATGTCTCGAAAGATGATGAAGAAGTGGCCAACTTTGTCAAAATACTGAACAAGGGAACCGACGAAAGGTATAGAGGTAACCTTCCTTTAATTTGTTTTAATTTTGATGGTATTGGTCATTTTGCTAACAAATGTCCTCATAGGAAAAAGATAAATGATTAAGTTTACTAAAAAAAAAACATATAAAGGAAAAAGAACAACAAAGAAAGTTTTCAAGAAAATCTTATGCACCAAAGAAGAGATCTCATCATCAAACGAAGATGAAGTCAGGGACAGTGAGGCAGAAAGAGTTCTATTCATGGTAGTAGACAACTTTGATAAAGAAGACGCTAAAGAAGAATATGAAGAAGTCGAATAAGAATATAAAGAAGTCGAAAAAGAAATTGAAGAGGCAGAAGCTGACTACCGAGAGGAATTGTTGAGTGCCATAGAATTTATCATAAGAGAAAAGAGGAAAAACAAGAAGATACAAGTGGAACTAGACAAGAAAGAAGACACTTAGAAATTAGAACAAATGATCACAAATTTGAAGGTTCAAATTGAAGAAGATAAAAGAATTGAATAAACACTCAAAGAAAAACTAGAAGGAAGAGACAGGATCATTGAAAATTTGGAAGCAGATATTGTCACATTAAGAAAGGATCTTCAAAAGAAAAATATGCAGAACAACTCAAAAGTTTTGAATGACATTATCAGTAGTCAAATTCCTAATCATGACAAGTCTGGACTTGGATACAATTAGACAGAAAAGGGATCAATCTCCAAGACAACAGAACAAGAAACATATCCAAAAATCTATGAAGAAAAAATCAAAGGGGATAGGAAGGTCTACAGATAAAATTATAGGGACACTTCTACACTTAGAAGATTGATATTTTAGAATAAACGATCGACAGAAACATATAGGTCTCAGGAAGAAGAAGGGTTCATAAGAGCACCTCCTTTCAGAATATCTTCAACTCCCAGTTATCAAACTATCATTTTTGGTTTATGTTATGCATGTAATAATTTTGGACATAAAGTTGTGAATTGCAGAGCTAACAACAGGAACATAAACAACTTTGAAAGTCATACACAAAAGGGTTATCCAAGAAGGCCTAGTGAAACACAAAGAAGAAGTTATGACATGTTTGAATCATTAAGCAATAAAGTGGAATGCTACAAGTGTAACAACTTTGGAAACATGGCCAAATATTGCAAAATGACAATCCCTCCTAGATAAACACAACAGAACAACAACAATCACAGACAAGAACCTCAGAAAAGGACATGGATAAGAAAGCAAAATCAGTATAGCAATGGAGAATGCACACTCGCTCTACAAGATAAGCAGAAGAAAAATGGTTGGTATGTTGATAGTGATTGTTCAAAATAAATGAAAGGTGATAGATACATGTTTCTTACATTAAGAAAGGAAAGAGATGGACCAGTCTCCTTCGGAAATGATGTTTCAGCTAAAATCATTGGAAAAGGCACAGTCAGAATTGGGAACAAGAATACAAAATAAGAAAATGTTCTACTAGTAGAAGATATGCAACATAATATTCTAAGTGTGAGTCAAATGTGTGACCAAGGTCATAAATTTACTTTCGATTCACAAAAGTGCGAGATAAGAAAATAAGGTTCAGGAAAATTGATCGCTACAATTGCGAGAACTTCAAGCAACATATATGTGTTAAGTGAAATTGGAAATGAAAAGTGTTTTCTAGGAAAGGAAGATGAAAGTTGGCTATGGCACAAAATACTGGGTCATATACATTTTGATAACCTTGTCAAATTCAGCAAAAGAGAAGCAGTCAGAGAAATTCTCCAGATGACGAAACCAACCAACACTTTATGCAAGGATTGTCAACAAGGAAAGCTCACTTCAAATGAATTTATGGACTAATGAAGCAGTCATGGAATAAAAGGGAAATTATCCATTGCTTGGAAACCTCAACAGAATGGAGTTGTTGAAAGAAAGAACAAGACAATATAGGAAATGCCTCTAACAATGCTAATGGATTCCAAATTGACAGATATTTTTTGGACACAGGCAATGCTTACTGTTATCTCTCCAAGAGTCCTTCTCAGGTTGTATCTTGAAGAAGCCTAGTAACTTAAAGTGTGATTGATTTTGTGTTTATGTTTGGATCAAATGGGATAACTGACCTACTGGATTGTTATCAAGACAATCAAATGTATATAACCAAATGAGACAATGCTTTCAAGAATTAATAATCAGATAAATATATTAACTAGTGGATGAAGAAGGCTATACTTATTAACCAGAGCACACATGTGATGGGTCAAATAAGATAGTACATATTTATTATTAAATCATGGTTTATGAATTGACTAAGTGGGATAACGGTCACTAGAAATTAAGATAAACATAGATCAATAATAATCATCAAAGTATAGGAAAAGAAAGGAAATGGTAATTTGACATCAACAATGAAAGGAACTTGTGATATGTATTATATATATGGAAAAGTCTATTACAATAGCAACATGGTCCAGTATCTAGACTCAAAACCCTTGTCTATAGAATTTACAGGTTTTATAGTCTTTACATCAAACTTCCAGATACTGAAAGAATGGATATGGTTTGCTAAAAATAGAAAGTCAAAAATAGTTTCATAAAAATAGAAAAATATCCTATTTAATAGGTCAACCTCTTATCTCAATGGTCTTCATGGTATTCGACAACTGTAGCAATTATTCATAGGCTGATAGATGAGGTCGAAAATGCCACCTTGGCAGACATGTCATTTTTTCCACAAATAGGCAACAATCTTTATCTTTTTCTCTTTGTTGCCTCCAAAACTGGAACATAGCACTAAAACTGATGCTCTTAATTATAATCATCACTTAGAAATCCTCCTCGTACCAATTGGAATAACAAAATTTATATCTATGCAAAAAGAATGCCTCTCTTCCCTTGTTTGTTCTTTCGGTGACTAAAAAGACAAAATTCTAAGTTGTAAGCCACCGAAAGATCTGCTTTCAGTGGCTAAGGATAGCTGTGAAAGCCAACCTATGTTGCTTTTCCTATTATTTCTTTCTCTCATCCTTTTTCCTATGTAGGTGTTCATATTTCCTATGATGATATTCAATTTTATGCACATTTGATTCAACCTTTTTTAGTACAGTTGATATTTCCTCATCATAATCCAGCCTTGAAGCAAGATGTAGATCCTTGGAAGCCTCTTCCCAGTGACCAAGCATAGCTCTGGCCATGCCTCTCCATTTGTATCTTTTTGCAAAGCTTGGGTTTATTTTGATAGAAACATATCATCTTGAATGGCAGCATTAGGTTTCTTCATCTTTACATATACATTACCTCTACTAGCACAAATGATCGCTGATGTGGTATTAGATTCAATAGCCTTTGTGAGATTATTTACAACCTCATCCAAATCACCATCTGACATTACCTTTCTCATTCTTCTAAGTCAAATGGAATGTTTTCTAGTATCCCTATAACCATAAGATGTACATTAGTATTATGTCGATGCCTTCGACATGCCCACAACCCTGCCAAACTTCCTCCTATAAAAAACAGTGATAGCCACAGAGCAACAGTCTGTATATCAAACTGAGGAGAATATAATATCATCTCTTCATAATACTTTCCTCGACTTCCTTTGCATCGACCATTTCAACCTCTCTGTGAACAATGGGGAACTTGTATTATCAACACAACCAGATCTCGATTTCTGCTACAAGTGATCGATCAACAACAGTTCTGCCTATCGACACAAATTTTGAACACCTATAAGATAGAATACAACATACAAACTCTCTTCCTTGTGACTCTTTGGTATTTCGAACTCCTCTACTTGTTGTTTATTTTCTAGTCACCTGCACGGTCTTACTGGTAGATATATGACCCTCTGGAAGGTGCAATGGTATCAACGGAATCTGAGCTCCAGACCTAATCTGTAGATTCCTGATGGTCTCACCTCCTCTGCCAATGATAATTCCTTGTGGCCCTTCTTGCATATAGCCTGGTGCCTATTGTTTGATTCGTGGCTTGTGGATTGTAGACTTAGAATGAGAGTTGGGCCCATGGGTTATGTGGTATAACTTAGTTTGACTCGTGGTTATTTTCGATGAAATAAGTGGATTGAAAAGGCTTGGCACTTGAGCTTTGTATGTTGATATATGTGTTGGTTTAGGTACTAATCATAGGAATGGTAACTTAGGAATTCACACACCACTATAAAAGAAATATATATTTTTGATTGTAGAAAAGTAATCAAAATAAAGGATTTATGAAACTAACCCAAAAGCTATTTTTGATTGTGCAAGTTATTGGAAAAAGAAGGAAGTCGAGGTAAGAGTAATGGTAAGAGCTCAATGAGATTTGATAAAGTAAATCTCAATGGAAGAATAATGACCTTGCCCAAAAAATTTAGAAATGAGCATATTAAGTAAAAGTGGAGAAAACACAAAAAATACCAGGGTATTTTTTATCACTAACACATACAACAGTTCACATTCAAAACAGAGTAATGTTTAGAAACAACACTGATAAAAATCCCTACAAGCTATGGAAAGGAAGACCAGCAAATGTGAAGCACTTCAGAGTTTTTGGAAGCAAATGCTACATCAAAAGAGAAGATGGAAGAATGGGAAAGTTTTACTCTCGTGTGGACAAATGAGTACTTGTTGGTTATTCAAGTACAAGGAAAGAATACAATTTTTACAACCCGAGATTAAAGAAAGTTGTGGAAAACATCAATGTAACAATTGATGAAATAGGTAGACAATAATTAAAGGAAGAAGAAAATGAATCAATGGAACAACTTTACGAAGAAGAAAGAGAATATGAAAAAGAAGTAGAAGGGGAAGATGAAGAGGATCCGATAGAAGCAAAAGAGCAAGTTCAACAAGTACCTCCAAATACACCTAGTAGACGAGTACAGAAGAATCATCCTTTAGATTAGATTATCGAAAACAAATATGCAGGAGTTGGTACTAGAATAAGAATCTGTTCACTAGAACAAACATAGCTAGCACTCTCATCTACGATTGAACTAACCTATTTTGAAGAGGCCATCAAGGATGAATTTTGGAATAAGGCCATGGATGAAGAATTGGATCAAATAGAGAAAAATGACACTTGGGAATTGGTTCCAAGACCAAAGGATAAGAATGTGATCAGGACAAAGTGGGTGTACAAGAATAAATTGAATGAATATGGACAGGTTACAATGAACAAAGCTAGATTGGAATGTAAAGGATATGCACAGGTTGAAGGAATCGATTTTGAAGAGACATTTTCCCCAGTTGCTAGAATGGAAGCAATCTGATTTCTTTTAACTTATGCATGCTCCAAAAATATTAAATTGTATCAGATGGGCGTAAAATCATCTTTTATGAATGGATAACTTTAAGAAGAAGTCTACATTGAACAACCAGAAGGATTTTAGTTTTCAGAGAATGCAAATTATGTTTGTAAATTAAAGAAGGCCTTGTATGGTCTAAAACAGGCTCCTAGAGCATGGTACTCTAGACTAGATAAATATCTATAGCATGGAGGGTTCAGAAAAGGAAGTGCAGACATCAACCTCTACATCAAGTTAAGTCAAGATAGTATTTTATTAATTGAATTTTATGCTGATGATATTATTTTTGGTAGTGATGATGACAGGTTAAGACAAACATTTGCAAAGGATATGCAGAATGAATTTGAAATGTCATAACTTGGAGAAATATCCTTCTTTCTGGGACTTCAGATATGTCAAAGCAGCCAAGGAATTTTTATTTCTCAAACCAAGTATATCAGAGAAATTCTAAAGAGGTTCGGAATGGAATATTGCAAACCAGTTATCACTCCCATGCAAACCAGTTGCAAGTTGAGAAAATATGATGATTCAAAGTCTACAAATCAGAGGAAATACAAATCAATTATTGGTAGCCTACTATATGTGACAACATTCAGACCAGATGTAATGCAGGTAGTTGGACAGGTGGCATGATTTCAAGCAGCACCAAAGGAATCACATGTATTAGCAGTGAAGAGGATTTTTAGATATCTCAAAGGAACATAAGAGTTTGGATTATGGTATCCAAAAGGAAAGGTGTTACACATCAAAATTACTCATTAAGACAATGACCTAGTGTCGTCATTATCAATATTATAGGTGTCGCATTTTGGTCACAAGTGTCATAAAAATCATAATTCCATCTAGTCTATGTCATTCCTATAACGACATCAGAAGGACACTTGAAGCACCTCAAACAATTGATTTGGAAGAAGAGGAATGGGTTAACAAAGTTTTTAAACCTTTTGCCACTAGAAAATCCACTTAAAAGACATTTTTGGAGAGGAGTTCTCCCCTATACACTGACAAAGAGCGTTGGCACTCTGTGCACCCTTTTAGGGGAGCGTTATTGCCCTTCAGTGCCCCTTTTGGGGGAGCATTTCCTTTTCTGAGCGAGTTTTGACTTGTTGAGAAAAATCAAGAAGAGATCCCTTCAATCTCTGAAGGCAGTTGGATTTGAATCCTTGGTCAATCCATGATCTTAGGGAAGATCCATAACTGAAGGAGGAGAATCGTCAACTTACCCCAAAGATATCTCAAGTGGTTGGGCCTCTCCAAGCCTATATAAGGAGGCCTTCTCATGGTGAAAAGGAGATGGAAATTATTGTGAAGCATCTAACTTATGATCTCATGAGGAAGATGTCATTTGGAACATCATCATTATGTGTGTGGACTGTTTAAGCAAGGGTTTGGACAAGGAGAGCTTGATGAAGCTGTTGCACTCACATCTATGTTTGTAAGTAACACTTTTCTCTCATCAATACAATCAATGCTTGGCCTGTTTCTTTCAAACTTGTACTTGTTCCACATAAGTTTGTCTACATTAGATGGATCTATGTTTGAGCTAATCTCAGTAGAGTAGGAAGTCTTTTGTGCTTTTGTTTGTCTTGAAGGACCTACCAAGGAGCTCAAGATCGAAGCTCATCCTGGACCTTGCAGGGAAAAACGACGTTCATAAGGTACATACCTTTCTCCTTCTCTTTCGTTCATCAGCTTGATTAGATTTAAAAGGAAGTCAGTGTCCATGTTAAGGAATTTCTATCTTAGAGTTAAGAGTCTAGCTCTCAAGAGGAAATCTACCTGTCCGCAGGGAGATTTTCCTACAACAGAAATTGGCGACTCCACTGGGGAGTAATCGAAACTTTCAATTTTGGTTTTCCTCATAGAACTTGTCTTACCCTTCATTCTTTTTAGACCTTGTTCACCCTGTATGTCTAATTGAATATGCTGATTGGATCCTTATTCCATCACATCTATTGTGATTGACAAAGTTTGACTCAGTTTTGGTTTTTTTTTTACTTTTTTCTGGGTTTTAAGACACCAGTTCTCCCATGCCTATGTTATCAGGGCACCAGTGCTCCCTATTGGCTTTGCACAAAGCATTATAACGCTCTGGTGCCCCTTACACCAGAGTGCTACCCTTTTTTCCACAAAAAAACTTCTAGGGTTGTGTTTTCTAAAATCCAATCTTTGTTTTTACCCTTGCTCAGCTCCTTTGTTCTTCAGTACATCTTCCTATTGACCTTTGACACTCTACTTTCTGAGAAATAAGCACTTTGTTGTTCATATTTTTTGACCTTCTTCCTTATTTTGAGTTTTTCTTCTGTTGAGAACTTGGAATCAATCCACTGCTTTCTCTTCTCTTATTTGACTGAGTGAAAACTGTTGTGAAGGACATCAGAAATCTGTGAATCATATCATTTGGTTCTTTGAGGTCATTTTTCTTAGCATCTTTCTTTTGTGTGAAATTTTTTATTTTCTTTGTTATTTTTTGTTTTCTTTTTGCTTCTTGTTTCAATCATAGCAAGAGGGTGTGTTGTTTGTGTGAAATATTCTTATGCTTGTTTGAATCTCCTTGATCTAAAAGGTTAGTTGGAAGGATAAGTTTTGCATTGAATCAATCATCATTCGCATACAAACAACAAAGATACATCTTAGTGATTGGATTGCATATTAGAAGGCATAACTGAAATGGTTTAGCATTACATTGGATTTGATTGAGAACAAATTGATTGAGGACATTCCATATTAGTGTTTGATAGTAAAAACAACTCTTTCTCTTTCCCTTAAATAGGCATTCATTGAAAAGAAACGATTGCTTATCATCTTTTATGCATGTTTTTGGAATTGAGTCATCATTCCATCAGTTTCACTTTCATACACCGTTTGAGTAAAGAACAAATGTAAACCGAATGCTAATTTAAAAATTATCTAGAACATTTCTTATTTTTAGGATCTTCCACCAACATTAGACTAGGATTAGCACTTTGGATTAGGCTGTGAGTACAACTCTCCAAAGTTTTCAGAAAAAACATTAGCATCCTACGCTAGGGAGAGTCAAATCCAATTGTCGTATCAGTTTTCTGGTATCCCCCTCTCACACAAGGGTTATGCACGAGGTTGCATGAGGGAAAGCTACGAATATTATCCCTCTGTGGTTCAACTATTTGTAGTGCTCAGATCGTATATTGAGGGTCACTTGAAGGTATACCCACGATTATGTGTGGGAGCCTCTCGGGTTGATTTCAGACTTGTTATCCTGCCCATACGTTCGGATTGGACTGTTGACTATACCCACCTAGGTACTAACTGGGAATTGGTGTCTTTAGTTGCCATAATCTTTAGGTACTTACATAAGGTGACAGTGAAGGGAAGTCTCACTGTACCTGGAACAGACATTGGTCAAACTCACTTGGGCTCCTTGGAGGGTAAATCCACAATTACTGCATGGAAGCTTGCACCAAGGTGAAAGTCCATTAAGCAGGTCACCATTGTAACTATTCCACCATATCCTAGCCCCTTCTTGACTTGATCACGTGACGTTGGATTTCATCACCAACTAGTATGATCATCGAGAGAAGTTTTGTTTGCTTTGTTGATTCCTAGATTTTATTAGCATATGATGTTTCTTTTTGTTAGTTGGCCCTAGATTTTCAGTGTGTTCTGTTATTCTCCAAAATTGAGCCTGTAGATGATAAAGGTCTTCACCGATCATGTAGGATGCAAGGGATTCCTCTGGAAGGCTATCAACCCTTACCTCCTAACCCTCCCAAAGACAAATACTATGGAGAGGTAGAAAATCAATATGATGTTGGAAGTGTTATTGCTCCTCCGTTAGATAACTTAGAAGACACTTTGATTACAGTTGAAAATCCCACTCCTCACACTACATCTGTGTTGGTAACCCCTCTCAAACCACTTTTTCTTCATTTAGACTCCCTTGGGAACATCATAGACGAAGAGGTCCCACGATTACCGGAGAGAACTTTTACCAAAACATATATGGGATCCACAGAACCAACCTTTGGTGATGAGTATATGAATCATGTTTGTCCTAGAACCGCAGTAGATATGAATCCCACACCTGCTCGTTCTGTATGGAGGACTTCATCGGGACACGATCTTTATGAGCATTTCGAATCCTTTCGACAACCCTTTCATCCTCATGACCCTTCTGGTGAAACAGGACCATCTGGTCAAACCATGAATCACCTAGTCAATCAGGTCATTAACCCTACTGTTACGTCAGCACAAGTCCATCCTAATGTTGGAATCATCACCTCTACTCATCTCCAAGGCACTTCAATCCCTACCCCCATTTTTACAAGCTTTTACTCTACAGCTCCACATGTTCCACACGATTCTAATGGGACATCTTTTCATCTGAGAATGCAGACTTCTACCGGCCAACCACAACCAGCTGGAGGGAAACCACCATCTAACAAACCTTTCCCTCCTAGAGGACTACCATTCTATGGTGGGCCTACCCCTCCTGGGGGACAACCCCTTTTTCATGCTGCTCCTAGAGGGAAACCTTTGTTTGTCAGTCATACCCGAGTCGTTAATCCACCGCTGGCAGGGGGGCAACCTTCATTTACTAGAAACCCTTCACAATCCTGGGGAGTATCTTCAAGAGTCACTTTTATTCAACCCCACGTTGGGGGGCACTCATATCATAACCCACTAGGAGGAGTATCAAATCCTATTCCTTCCGGAACATCTTATGTACAACCTTATCCGGGCGGCATCCCAAACACCACCTGGAGTTCTCTGGGACAACAGCCTTATCCTCCTCATGGCTCTAATGTGTATCTGCCTCCGAGATCTACTCCTTACCATCCTCAAGGGAAAAATGAGTATCCTCCTTATGGGCAAGCAAATCACTGGGCCTATAATGCTCAAAACCCACCCGGTTATGCAAATGTTTCTCATCCATCATCGAATCCTGCTTATCCTGACCAACAACAACCATATGTAGGAGGACCTATTGGTTACAACTATCCACCTAACCTAGTTTATGGTCCTACTGGTGTTCCTATGCCACACCAGTATCATCTGCAAATTAACCAACAACTACCTTTCCTTGCGACTCTAGATCTCCCAGACTTGTCTCGGTTAACCAATGATCCTATTTTTCATTCACCGATTTGGCCAGTCATTCTAGCTAAACTTCCTTCTGATATTCTGAAATTTGACGGAAAATCTGGCGAAGATCCAAAAAATCATGTGATGACTTTCCATTTGTGGTGTTCATCAAATTCCCTCATGGATGATTCTGTATGTTTGTGTCTTTTCCAGCGAACACTTACAGGCTCAGTAGCAAAGTGGTATATTGAACTACCACGTGCTTCTTTTCATAATTTAAATTCCCTTGCCATGTCTTTCCTCATGCACTTTCAACTACCTATTCTCTACGAGACGGGTACTAAACTCTTGAACTCCCTTAGTCAAACAAACTCCGTGCATATATCTGACCATATTGATGAGTGGAGACGACGACGAAGGATGATCAAGGTAATCATTCCTGACATATTATTGGTGGAATGGTTTACTAAATCACTTTTACCTCCAATCCCTCATGATGTCACTATGGGTGGCATGGTCACCGAGGAAGAAGCCATTGCTAGGGCTCAGTACTTAGATTTGGTTTATTCACAATCTAGTACTTTGTATGATTTGCTTCTGGATGCTACTCGAGCTAATACCTACCCATCTAAGCCGTCATCCTCATCTCATGAAGATGGTATTATCTGTTCTGTCAAAACTCAATATACTTCCCAATCGACCACACTCTCCTCTACCTCCCCCCAAACTCAGATCTCTAAGGTGAATGCAGTTCAATCTGCCCCTTCACAACAATCCGGAGGTAAGAAGAAGACAAAGAATAAATCAAAAAATACCAATAACAATGAACAACCAAAAAATCAATCTCACACACCTGCTATCGAAAAGAAACCACAACGGAAACTGAAATTCCCATGTATCATTTGTGGTGACGATCACTACACTCAAGACTATCCACATCACAATGAAGTGGGCAAACTTTTTAAGGGAAATTCGCAACCCGTCGTGCTTACTCAGCCTTTTCCACAACAACAATCCATGGTTTCTCAAACCCCCTCTCTTGGGGGAAGTTCTAGCCATCCTCATGATGAGGCATCATTGAGTGCACATATTTATATGTTTAATGGGATTAATTTGACCACTTTCTCTAAGACATATGACACACCAAGTAACCCTGACAAAGGAAAAGACACTAATGGTATCGGTACTTTACCAGATCCATCACCGTCCTCCGTTAGTCTTCCATCGGTTATTCCTCCATCTGGACCACTTCAGATTGAGAAACCTGTGTTCGACTCTATCTTATGCCCTCCTAAGAGCACTATCCAAAAAGCTACCTTTAATCCTAGTTCACGTGCCACCCAGAACTACAACATTGTTGAAGATTTGGCTCAAGTGTTGTGTGTTATGTCTGCGTTAGAAGTTCTACAACACTTCCCAAGTCAATGTAGAACGCTATTGGCGTTGTTGATCCTGAGTCATCCAACCATATCATGTTTAGCCTGGACAATTATATGTCTTGACTCTCCCACCAACTTGCTTTCCAAGTTGATGTTGTTGTTCACAATCAACAAATCCACCGAACTATCTTGGATGAGGGAGCCTCTACTTGTGTCATGTCTTTGGCATGTTGGAAAGGTTTAAAATCACCTACACTTAACAAATCCCCAATGATGTTACACACCTTCGATGGGTGAGGTTTTCATCCCCACGGGCTTTTACAGTCCCTGCCCATCCAATTGGGTGGAAAAATTGTTACTATTGAGGTCGAGGTGGTCGATGCTCCCCTCGATTACAACTTGTTACTCGGAATAATTTGGTTTTATGCTATGACTGTCATTGCCTTGTCGGTCTTTCGATATGTACAATTTCCTCATCAGGGAAAAATTGTCACTGTTGATCAATTGGATTTCGGCACGACCGATGCTCGTGCTCCCGCTACCAACAATATTCCTTTCTTGGGAGACCACAAGATCACGTATGAAATAATTGGTGTTGGCTTACTGAAAGATTCTAGCCTCATGGGTACCTTCCCTACACCACTTCCACCAACTACACATCATATTGCCACCGTTGATATGATTTTGACCGCGTCTTATCAATATTTGGAATCATCTTACCCTTGGATTGTACCTAGTCCGTTGGAATTCGATGCACTAGGTGACACTGTGCCACTTATTCCAGTCAAACCATCATACGTTTCTATCCAATCCACTTCTCCCTCATCGAATTAACAACATCTATTGGCACCCGACAGTTCCTCGATGCAATCTAGGTTGAGTTCCTTGCCGTCTGTGATCGATTACATTTCCCCAATTTTCCCCTCAAATGAATCTATCATGGAAATGTTGAGAATTGACGAGCTACCTCAGGATGATAACCATCATCAATCCTCTTTTCTTCCCCCTCATGAATAAATTCAGGAAGATATACAGTCTATCTCCCCTCCTGATGTTGATTTTCTATCGTCTCCCATGCCTTCGACTTCCGATGATTTGGATCCACTAGTTGACATGGTGATTTCTTCGGTAGGGATATTGGAGCCTGATCTCCTTACCCCTGTCGTGACCCTCAACATGTGTTCCTTACAGAGTGATTATCTTCCATCCAGCGAAGATCTCTTGGAAGCCATGACTGAGTTTTGTCCCTTGACATGGTATCCTTCCAGCGCATTATTCTCTTGGAAGCCATGATCAAGGAGAAGTTGTGAGCATAGTTTCTTTTCTCTATAGAAAGCTCTTTAAAAAATGAAACAAAGGCTTTGAGCATAGTTTTCCTCTTTGTAGCAAGATCGTTAAAAAATGAAACAACAATCTGGGGATCGAACCCGGAACCCTAAGCATAGTTCTTTTCCTATGTCAAGCTCATTAAAAAATGAAATAGCCACCTCTCTTGAACCTTCTTTTCATCCACCCTTATCCTTTTTCTCATCTAGTAGATAAATTGGTGACAACCTCAAAGTCGGTGAATGAATTGAAGCTTGGAGGGAAAGTCTCCAGCCTTTGATGATCATTCTGGAGTTAAGCCACTAGCTTTCAAGCTAGGGGAATACCTAGCTTAGTCTTTGTTCTTTCCCGTGCTCGTAAATACATGAGAATGCATCCAGGTAAACTTTTATCTCTTTTTCGGACCTGTATGGATACATGAAAAAGGAACCCCCTGGACTCGTCTTTAAGCTCTTTTCAGACTCTCTAAACATGAAAATATTGTCGAGTGATCTTGCTTCCTTTCACACTCGTTAAAAGGTTTGAAAGGGAATCTTTCAAGTGGTAGTTTATCTCTTTTTTGGCCTCGTGAGACTAACATTACAAAAAAGGACCACATTGGAGTCATCTTTAAGTCATTTTTAGACTCTCTAAATATGAAAAACCACTGAGTTTACCTTCTCTGGACTCATTAAACTATCATACATTGAAGGGCCCATACGGGACCAAACTCTTACTTCTTCTATTTCATTAAAAAGGAAGAGGGACTTACCGAAGGTGATTTATATCAAGCATGTGTTACCCTCCTCGATCTCGTTAAATTAAAAAGAGGTACTCGTCTATCTGGATGGGGGGGAAATTGAAGGAAGCAATCCTAGCAGTTTTTTAGAACATTACCAGTAACTCTTAGAGTCACCCTTGAACATGGAACTTTGTCTTTGTGCAAATCTTAATCCGCTGAACCTTTGCACTGAACCAATCCTCTGATTTTTTTTTATTCCTTTAGGTCACCCAACGAAAGTCACAGTATCCATTGCATCATCGTGTTTTGGTCCATGTCGTGTTTCTGTTGTTGTGGCTCAATGTTCAAGGGAAGTATTCACCTCGAGAGTCATCCATCACAAATATCTTGTTTCAATACCCGTGTCAATCCATGTTCTTTTGATCTACCAATTACATTACATATATGTGTTAATTTCATGTCGTTGATGGGGGATACATCAAGGCCCTCCTGCGATGAGTCTATTCCTATCAACTTCAACACATTATATGGGAACTAGACTTAGAAACCAGTTAGTACCTTGGGACCTGCATGCCTTAATGGCAGTCCTCCTCGTGTTCGACAGTGGGTTAACATCATGAACCTCTGATCGGATGATTCCACGGATGTTCAACTTCAACTCATCTATTCACGTTCGTTGGAATGTACTAAGTACCTTGGGAATCATTGACATCAATGGTGATCTCCCTCGTGCTTGTTAACGGTTCACCTCACTGACCGGTAATCAAGTGGTTTCCACCATGTTTGACATCAAAACATCTATTCGCATGGTTATATTCGTACTACATTGGGATCAGTAAGAAGACCCTAGGTTGATTCGTCACTCTTGTATGTACTTTTCTCAGGTTGCGACAGAGGTTTATTTGAACATTGACACATATAATGTTACATAGATCCACTTTGTATTGGTCATGGCTATGTATTTTCATCTCATAGATCCACTGTGTATTCTTCGTGGCTACGATCAATTTAGGTCATGTGAATATAGATCCACATTGTATCTTCGGTGGCTATATCTCTTTGTCAATATAATTATGGATCCGCTGTGTATTCATGGCGGCCATATATTGCAAGTCTTTATCACCCAAGCATAGGTATGCCTGCCTTGGGTTTGAAACATGTCATAATATTTGTTGGATGTTTGTGTGTAGCTTCTATCAAGTTCTCTGATTCCATACCCTTGCTTGAAAGTCTACAAATCATTTTATTTATCAGTTCTCGTCTTCTAACTTCATACTTTGGGGGGCAATCTGTTACACATCAAAATTACTCATTATGACAATGACCTAGTGTCGTCGTTATCAATATTACAGGTGTCACAGTTTGGTCACAAGTGTCGCAAGTGTCATAAAAATCATACTGCCATCTAGTCTATGTCGTGCCTATAACGACATTGGAAGGACACTTGAAACACCTCAAATAACTGATTTGGAAAACGAGGAATGGGTTAACAAAGTTTTTAAACCTTTTGCCACTAGAAAATCCACTTAAAAGACATGTTTGGAGAGGAGTGCTCCCCTATACACTGACAAGGAGCGTTGGCGCTCTGTGCACCCTTTTAGGGGAGGGCTATAGCACTCTAGTGCCCCTTTGGGGGGAGCACTTCCTTTCCTGAGCAAGTTTTGACTTATTGAGGAAAATCAGGAAGAGATCCCTTCAATATCTGAAGGTAGTTGGATTTGAATCCTTGGTCAAGCCATGATATTAGGGAAGATCCATAACTGAAGGAGGAGAATCCTCAACTTACCCCAAATATATCTCAAGTGGTTGGGCCTCTCCAAGCCTATATAAGGAGGCCTTCTCATGGTGAAAATGGGATGGAAAGTATTGTGAAGCATCGAACTTATGATCTCATGAGGAAGATGTCATTTGGAACATCAACATTCTGTGTGTGGATTGTTTAAGCAAGGGTTTGGACAAGGAGAGCTTGATGAAGCTGTTGCACTCACATCTATGGCTGTAAGTAACACTTTTCTCTCATCAATACAATCAATGCTTGGCCTGTTTCTTTAAAACTTGTACTTGTTCCATATAAGTTTGTCTACATTAGATGGATCTATGTTTGAGCTAATCTCAGTAGAGTAGGAAGTCTTTTGTGCTTTTGTTTGTCTTGCAGGACCTGCCAAGGAGCTCAAGATCGAATCTCATCCTGGACATTGTAGGGACAAATGACGTTCATAAGGTACATACCTTCCTCCTTCTCTTTCGTTCATCAGCTTGATTAGATCTAAAAGGAAGTCAGTGTCCATGTTAAGCACTTTCTATCTTAGAGTTAAGAGTCTAGCTCTTAAGAGGAAATCTACCTGTCCACAGGGAGATTTTCCTACAACAAAAGGATCTATCACTTATTGCCTACACAGATGTAGATTGGGTAGGTTGTATTGATGACCGACGAAGCACTAGTGGAGCAACGTTCTACTAAGGTGAGTGTTTAGTATCATGGCTAAGCAAGAAACAATCATTAATATCTTTATCTATAGCCGAGGCAGAGTTAATTTCAGCAACAACATGTTGTACACGGGTTCTTTGGATGAAACAAACTATGACAGATATATAGGTTGAGTATGATGAGCCCATTTCAATCTATTTTGATAATAAAAGTGCCATTGGTATCTCAAAGAACCCAGTGATGCACTCCAAGATGGAGAACGTTCCAATCAAGTATCACTTTCTATGGGAACAGGTTGCAGAAAAGAACACCAGAGTTGAGTATGTGGGCACAAAAGAACATGTGGTAGACATCTTTACAAAACCACTACCACAAGAAGCCTTTGAGTATCTTCGCCAGAGACTTGGAGTTATTTCTACTCCAAAATGAATTATTTTGAATGCTTATCTTATATGTCTTATATGTACACGAGGAAACACCATAAAGAGGATAGTTCAGTTAGGGGGAGTAGCCCCAGATGGAAAAATACCTTTGCCATTGATGACAAAGTGGGATAGATTTATCAGATGCAGAGGACAGAGGCATGGTTCTAGGGGGAGCATGAGCGATATAAATTCAATATTGCATCAGAGTGTTGCCATCAATTCCAAAGGGGGATATTGTTGATTAAGGTTGGTTGTCATTGATGTCAACCCTTGAACGAAGTTGGAGAACCCAGGTTTGGGTAATGGACCCAAGTTTGTTTGATAGATAACAGTATGAGTTTTGATATAATTGTAGGTAATACTATTCTATATGGATAGTACATTTCATTCCATTTCCAGTGGCATGTGGAACGCCACATGACTCCTCATGGTTAGAGAGTTATGGCCATGTGAAGCTGGAGAACCCTCACGAGTCATCTAGAAGCCCCAAAAGGTCAAAGTAGTCAAAGTGGTTTAAGATATTTTTAGAAGGTAAATAATAAAGTGAAGTGATGATCATATTATAATTCAAAGTGAATACAAAATAAATTATTTAAATAATAAAGTTAATGGAGAAATTACTAAGTTGAAAAGTGGTTAGAAGTGGGTTATCCCTAAAATAAGGAAAGTGGTTTAAGATGGTTAGAAGGCCATCCCTTGAGGTAAAGTGAAGTGATGAGTGTACTATAAATCAAAGTGGATAAAAAATAAATTATTTAAATAAATAATTTAATGGATAAATTATTAATTGGACAAGTGGTTAGAAGTTGGTTAACCCTAAAATAAGGAAAGTGGGTTAAGATGGTTAAAAGGTAACCCCTTGAGGAAGCTACATGAAAGTATAAATAAGAGGCAAGGCTCTCTCATTTTATATCACACTTGAGCATATTGAATATCTACAAGTGACTGGGGTAACCAAAGGATATATAAGCCGAATTTCAAAGGGAATATGAAGTAAACAAGGCCAAAATTCAAGGGGGGATAAATTCTTTTGATGATGTTTTCTAAGGTATGTTATTTACAGGTCATCTCACCATTTTCACAATAAATTTTTTTCTATAATGATTCAGACTGTGAAATTGGGAGACTATTGAGGAAACATATCCAAGTAGTTGTGGTACAAATTTCATCTTGTGGGTCTTTGTATGTTTGTATTTACACTTCGTGGAAAATAGGGTTTGTGGCTAGTCCTGAAACTAGTATAAAACAGGTGTTTCAGGTAAAAACATCATAACTTCTTCATAACAGATCCAAATTCAGTAAGACAAAATGGGTTAGTTATAGTAAAGTCTATAGTATTTTGTGTACAATTTTCATATCCATTCAACAAATATTATGTTCGGGGAACGCTCTACAAGTTCGCTCTCTAGAATAATCCAAAATTCAACAAGGTATGCCATTTTTGCTATAACTCCTTTCCTGAGAGGTTCCAAGTAGTGACACCTAGAGGAATTGCATAAAACACACTGAAGAACATTATGTACTATTTTCATATCTTTATTCATTACATGTCCATAGTTATGATTATTTCAAGTTAGGGTTGTTGACTAATCCAAAACTAGTCATGTGAGACCAAAGTAAAGTTTGATGAAAATGCTAGTCTCTTGTTGTTAAAGTTAAGGAAGGTTTGTAGGTATGTGATCATATACACCAGGTCTATTACAGATTTTCAAATCATATTTGGATGATGAAATTGATGAGGGATTTTGGTTGAGGTACATGTTGGGTACATGGTTGAGACAAGTAGTTGATGAGTTGGCACATAAATGAGGTGTATAGTTGATGATGTTGGTACATCTTGATGAGTCATATTTGATGAGTAGTTGATACATGATTGGTACATACTTGGTACATGGTTGGAGGCACTTGTTAGTAATATTTTTGACACATGGTTTATGGATGATATAACATACTTGTATTGGTATATTATTAGAACCACATATTGATCTTGGTGATGATTATGAGTTGTTGTGTTATGCGTGGTTGATGCAAATATTTGAGAGTTGTCTTGGTGATTGATCTTGGTGAGTATATTTGATTTGGTTGATAAGATTGATGAGACAGGTTGTTGTGATAGGTTTTTTGTACATGTTGTTGCGACATGTTATTTGTACAGGTTTGGTGCATGGTTGATGCACTTGTTCATGGTACAAGTTGAGGTACTGGTTGGTTCATGGTTGATGCAATTGTTTATGGTACAGGTTGATTATAGATTGTTTGGTAAAAGTTGGTGCATGGTTGATGAACTTGTTTAGGGTACAGGTTGATGCATGGTTAATGCATGGTTTAGGTTATTGGTGCAGGTTGTTTGGTGCAGGTTGATTGGTACAGGTTTATAGCAATATATCTCACAGTGATAGTGTGGCAGTGGTTCCATCATTCTACTTCTACGTCAGGGCGGTTGGACGAGGAAAGGACATGTGGTTGTAGCCACCTTCCAGTTGTATCCGGATAACATAGGGGGTCGTAGTCTCCTTCTAGTTGTAGCCGGAGAATTGGGGAGTTCGAGCTTCCCTCAGGTTGTAACCTGAGAAATTAGGGGGTTGGAGCCTCCTTCCAGTTGTAGTTGGAAAATAAAGGAAGTTGGTGCTTCCAATGAATGTAATTCTTAAAGACATATAAGAAAAAGAATTCTATTGTTTTCTCCTGCATTGGGTTTCCATGTAAAAATATTGGTGTACTGTGTATGTGTATGGTTGCTCATTTGTTCATTGTTTATTTGCTATGCAACTATTGGATGATAATGTTACATTGATATAACACTTGCATATTGTGGTTAAAAAGGATTGAATTTCTCTATTACCAATTCACCCCCCCTCTTAGTAATCCAACAGGAACAATAGTAAATTGGATTTCAAAACTGCAAAAGATTGTTGCACTTTCAACAATAGAGGTAGAGTATGTTGTTGCTACAGAAACTAGTAAAGAGATGATTTGGTTACAGAGGTTTATGGAGGAATTGGAAAAGAAGCAGGAGAATAACAAGTTGTATTGTGACAGTGGGAGTGCCATTCATCTTGCAATGAACTCAGCCTTCCATTAAAATACTAAGCATATAAAAATCAGGTACCATTTCATACGATCCATCTTGGAAGATGGACATTTGAAGTTGGAAAAGACACACACTAGCCAAAATCCTGCAGACATGTTAACTAAGGGAGTAACCAGGGAGAAACTGAGTTCCTGCTCAGTTTCAGTTGGTATTCAAACATGAATATGAAGATGAGAAATTTTCTAGGTCCAAGAAGGTTCATAGTCCAGTAGTTACAACAACGGTGGAGTTGTTGAGATCAATCTCCAAGTGGGAGATTGTTGGTTGTGGAGCTTGATTATCTTCTTGATTTAGAGGTCTTTGTTTTCAGCCATGTTTATACCCCATGAAGACTTTACATTGCGGAATAAAGTACACTTATTTACGTGGGGGAGTGTAGAAGGGGGTTAGCCCCTCTGCGAGGTCTGGGGGAAAGCGGGCCCTCGAAGGAAAAATTGCCTTGTAAATGTATATTGTAATTTCATTGTAAATCTGGACCGTTCATTATAAGGTCACAAATATGATGGTAGAAGTTATGTTAGGTTTTTTTGCCTTAGAAGGAAACCCTCTTTTATGAGGGAAATGTATTGTGGCTAGGGATTATGGTGAATATTGTATTCTTAGATAGGATATTGTGAGATAAATAAGAGGAAGTTACAACGGGTTTGTTGTAGGTTGTATCCCTTCATTTGTTGGATAATAATAAAGGAAGGACCTGAAAATTTCTTAGGTGGACGTAGCCCACACTGGGTGAACCACATATATCTGTGTCTCTATTGTATTGTGTATCTTTTGTTTTTTATTTCCATGTTTGCTTTATTTTATTGCTCTGCGATCCTGTTTTTTCTAACACATCTTCTGTAGAACAAGGGCACATGAAGGTGTTATGGATTTCTTAATAGTAAAATTTATAGTTATCAAAAAGTTTTATTTTATGAATTAAGGCGCATACCATGTTCTTCATGTTGCACCTCTTCCTGAAAAGAAGAAAATTTTTCTTTGTCACCTCCTTCATTGCTAGGACTAATAGTGTCATTCAAAGGTAACAAAGGTTCTTTGTCGCTTGCTCTTGTTTGGAGTTTCCTCTTCCTAGTCCTTATAGCCAAGAATGTTAGTACACATATGTATAACATGGTCAAAAAATAAAAAAATAAACACTATATTGCACAATGAAATAAATTGTTTTGGTTCTAAATATTTACCTGCAAAGGTGCATGTTTCTATCTTCCTTGTTCTATCCTTTTTACACGTTACTTTTGAAATTTCCATAAGCATATTTCTTTGATTTCTGGTTATTTTTTGTCTTCTCTGTGTTTTCTAAAATGGGTTAGAATACTATTGGCCATAGCATATTAGATAATTATTGAAGTACAAGATAATATGTCACAATCATGGAAATCTCATGAAAAAATGATACAGTTCAAGAACAAACAATCACTTACCTCCATAAATGCACTTGTACACAACCTGCATAACAAAAAATCTTGTCATTACTCAACAACAATAAATATCAGTACATCGAGGAACATCTATCTACTAAAGAAGCAATGTTAGATATATTAAATAACCATTCACTAAACACCCATCAGTACACCAAGGAACACCCATCTACTAAAGAAGCAAAGCTAGCTATAGTAAAGAAGAAAAGTTATTTTTAAATTGTCTTGATGGTTCATGAAGAAAATCTTGAGGTGTCAAAGTACCTAGCTCGAGAACTAAAGTCTTTGATATTGAGAGGACTACCTATTATTGGAACAAACTATAAGAGGAAAGTGACAAGGTTTTTAATTAGCACATGTGGAAGGCATGCTTGCAGACCTTGTGTAAGACATCCTTGAAGACAAGACATAGATCATCCAAGTAATACAGACACACAATGGCATCAAAATAATTGGTCTCCATGATATTATGCATCATATTAATACATTCAATATCATACATCCGACTCATAAGAGTCCATTCCTCAAAACACACAATGCTCTTGACACAAACATAGACCTATAAATAGACTCTCCTAATCACATAACATCTAACTCAATTATTTGACAACTCGGCAACTACAACATCTGAACTCTTAATCCCTCATGATTTCAAAGGCATTTATTTACATCTTTTCAAATCATGATGCCTTCAAAATGATGAGCCCTTTGATATTATCCAATGAATAAGCCTCTAGGATCATGTTATGGTTGCTTCCTTTACCTTTGATAACTGGTTTTACAATGTCAAGGGTGCTACAACTGCCACATATCTCCCTCCTAGGAAGAGCACTCACAGCTATAACAACCTCAATAAAGGGATCTCATGTGTAACTAACCCCCAAAGATGTGGAGTGTTATCTTTCATTCGTGCTTCCTTGAGCAAGGATCCTTCCAAAAACAACACTAAGTCTTCAAAATAGGAAAATCAATGGATCTCAGGAGTTGATGTAATGATATGTTTAAGGTTGTTGGAACAACTTCCTAGGGCACCCTCCCAAAGGTAAACTAATAAAAAACTTTGCCAAAAAGAGCATAGGAGTATTAGAGAAGGAAGTTATCATTGTAATGCATGTCAAGCCCTTTATGGAATGCTCTACCTAGAAAGGATGATATTGGTAAATCATCAACTTTAGGACAGTGGTCAAAGCTGTAAATTCAAGAGAAGAGGTAGATTCTTCCTATCTACAAGTTGAATAAGGAATTGATCTAGGCAGTGAATGACAACCAGGTTTTGGTTATCAATGGGAAGATTGGATCCAGAAATATGGCTCATGCGTACAATAATTGGCAGAGGCAGGCTACACTACTAGATGTAAGATTGGCTATACCCATCCCCATAGACTAAAAGCTATGTTTGAAGAAAAAAGAGTAACAGAGGAATTCAGGTGTCCTTTGGGGGAAGAGGTTGTGTATGCCATTCGTTTTAAGGATTGCACTGGGCTAGAGATTGTGATCAAGTACATGATTGATGGTATTCCTCTTAGAGAGATTTTAGTAGATGAAGAACTATCTCAATATTTAGTAGTCATGCTCGATGAGGCCCACGAGAGGAAAATTCATACATATGTGTTGTTTGGGATCCTGAAACAGTTGGTCAAATGCAGGCATGATCTCGGTTAATTGTTACCTCTGCCACTCTGGATGTTGAGAAATTCTCAGGGTATTTCTGTAATCGAAATATTTTCACTATCCCAAGAGAACTTATCATGTAGAATTACTATATACCAAGCAGCCAAAGAGTGACTATTTGGATGTTGCATTGATCATGGTAATAGAGATTCACTTGACAGAACTGGAAGGTGACGTTCTTCTCTTCTTAACAGGATAGGAGGAAATTGATATTGCGTGTCAGATTCTCTATATTGTTTGAAAGGACTTGGAAAGAGTGTTCCTGAACTAATCATATTTCTACTTACAGTGCCGAGAAGCAAGTACAGAAGGGTCCTTGAAATGGTTACAAGAAATAGACAAAAAAAAATTGCAGGCCCGTGACCAAATATACCAAAATACAATTGTAGAGATAAAGGGACGTTAAATTACTTATGTTTCTTAAGACTGGAATGTTGTTTCTTGAGACTGGAACGGGTTGTCAAGATCAAAAACAATTTCAAGAGGGAAAAACGAGCATGTTCATCTCTCCTTCTGTAGGATGGTAGGTTGATTATTCTGTAGCACAAGCCTCCATGTTGAAATCAACTATTAAATCCGATTTCAAAGATGAAAAAGATTGATGCATGCACTCACTGAAACATGACTATGGACATGGGACCAAATAGACCAAAAACAAATTGTAGAGAAAAGGGGACGTTAAATTAGCTATGTTGAGACTGCAATGAGATGTGAAGATCGAAAATTTGTTGCAAAGCGAGCTTGTTCCTCTCTCTGTTGGTAGGTTGATTATTTGTAGCTCAAGCTTCCACGTTGAAATCAAATGGGATTTGATCTCTTGGGTAAAAATCAAATGAGATTTCATTTCACGGGAAGAAGTAAGGCCCTATATGTTTTAAATTCCTTAATTTTTTAGTAGTCCCCATCATAATACATTGAAAATTAATTGGATTTGAAATATCCTTAAGGTGTTTAGGGGACTAGGTTAGAGGGATAGAGTGGCTTATTAAAATATCCAATTTTGCTTATTCAAAACATTTTCCATGTTATGTTTTTTTAAAACATAACTTTGTCTAGGGTGAAAAAATAACATGTGAGGATCGTCTACTAACCCTTTTTTTTTTTTTTGTTGTATTGGTCGGTTTGGAGCTCAACAATATTTGACCAAACATTGTTAAATCTGCAAATGACTATGTTGGAAAAGAAGATGATTTTTCTCTTACTTGGAAAGGGTTGAACTTTAAGATCAACATTGAGGTGAACTTGTGCATGTAGAAGCATTGGGAGGTCTCAATCTCAACAATTTTTCTTTCAGGAGACTTATTCTCTATCAAGGCCCGCCCATTTAATTGTCATATGGAATCAAAGCAAGAGCCTTGCATTGCATGACATCTAAATAAAGGGTGGGTATTTTCTATTTGATTGATAATTATCCCACAATGAAAAAATTCTTGGATTGGAGTGAATCATCGCATTTTATTACAAGAACATGAAATTTTAATGTCCAATATTGGAACTCAACAAGCTTTAACCAAACATTATTAAATCTACAAATTAGTCTATCGACAAGAAACAATATTCCTTCTACTTAACCTAGAAAGGGTTAAGCGTTAAGATACACAATGAGGTGAACTTGTCCATTGAGAAAAAGCATCGGGTGGAGGATCTCACTTTCAACATTTTTCTTGAAAGAGACACTCATTGTTGAGGCTCACCCATGTGCCCATAAAATGGAAGCAAATAAAGGGCCCCTTCTAGGGTGGGTTGTTGCATAACATCTAAACAAGGTTGAGGCACAACCTTTTTTGAAGGAGAAGGGACCATATTTACATTGTGAGGCTTGCATGTCCAACTACATACTAGTACACGTTGAGAGGGGCTCAAATTGATGATAGAGGTAATGGATCAAATGAAGTAAGGGTTAAGCATTAAGATAGACAATGAGGTGAACTTTTCCATGGAGAAAAAACATTGGGTGGAGAGTCTCACTTTCAACATTTTTCTTGAATGAGACACTCATTGTTGAGGCTCACCCGACATGTGCCCATACAATAGAAGCAAATAAAGGGCCCCTTCTAGGGTGGGTTGTTGCATAACATATAAACAAGGTTGAGGCACAACCTTTGTCGAAGGAGAAGGGACCATATTTACATTGTGAGTCAGCTTCCATGTCCAACTACATACTAGTACACGTTGAGAGGGGCTCAAATTGACGATAGAGCCAATGGTTCAAATGAAAGTGGAGGTAATTGAAACAATTGAAGAGGGTGTATAGTAACCACAAGAGGTGTATAAACGTTAATTAACCAAAGCAATGAGGAGGACAAGGCATATATGTGATGAGGACATAAGAGGATAAAGTCAAACCATGGTAGTTGGGGCAAAGGCTTGACCATACATAAATCAAACTATTTTTTTGTAATTACATCAAGAGAAACAATGTGCATTTTATAGTGAAGTATGGATGAGGTGTAATGACTTCCTTGTGTAACACATAAATAAAATAGAAAAAATTAACCTGATTTGTAAGTAATTCAAAAATTAATTAAGATGCGTGTGTGTGTTTTCCATGGAAAACTTTCTCAAGGAACCCCTTGGCACTTCCTAAAATATTGTGAATGGATCATGGGGTAAATGTTGTTGATATGCAACATGCATGCATATAACCTTGAGATACTTAGGTGGAATCAACTTCATCATGACCTCCTAGGTGAATATGGATTTGACTGGACAAGTGAAACCATGTCTTGAGTTAACTCTTGAGGTTTTTTACTCGAAAATCTCATCGGGGAGACCGACCTTCAAGGGTTTCCTCACATACTATGTAAAATTCCCAAGGTAAATTCCGTAAATGTATAACATGTACTCCTAACTCAAAGGATCACTTGAAACCTCTCAACAATATTCACCTTGAAACTGGTTTTTTCAAACCGATTGAATTAACCCACTAGATTATTAACACTTATCTTTTGAGAACCAAGAGATTTATATCTCAAATTTTTTTATTCCTTTTTGTACTTCATAGATCTTGAATTAATTAGCTAAATTTATATTAGTTTAATAAACAATGAGAAAACAACGAGAAATTATAATAATCTCATTACATTTCTATCTAACAATATATACTATATTATTATTATGCTATTATTCTATAGGATAATACATTTTTTAATATGTAAATAAAATTTATATCAAAGAGAACAATGTACAATATTACATGATCATCATGTTTGTGTAAGGTTTGACATTCATGATTTCACTCTCGAGTAGCTTATAAAATGCAAGATTAGTAACCATTTGTACTTTGATTTATAAATATAACTATTTGATCACCATTAAAATTGAGTAATCTAGAAACAAAGTTGTCATCAAAACATTTATAACCAAAATGTTTAATTGACACAAATTATACTATTCAAAGGTAATTAGGAGGCTTTAGGCCTATGAGAAAGGAAGCTAGGCATTTTTCAAACACCATCTGAAGCTTGGAAGATCAAAATGGGAACTCTGTAAACTCATTTCAAGGAATGTCTCAACAACTTCTTGGGAAGGATCACTTTCATTCCTTGTTTAAGGTTGAAGAGGGGGCCTCGATTGCAGAGGACATTGTTTGATTGGATCAATTGTTCCCGAGGTATGTGGAGGAAGAGGACAAGTACAAGACCCTAATGGAATAAGTGTTGTGGAAGAAGAAATTAAGGAAGTCTTGCATAGTTTTCAAAATGATAACTAGAGTCAGAGTCCAGATATTGGATGGTCGGTTGAATTTTTTTGGGGCTATATGATCTCTTGGTCCAGGAAATTCTTTAGGTAGTGGAAGACACCATAATTTCTAGAATACTTCCAACTAATTTCGACCCCACTTTTATTGTGCTTATTCATAAGTTCTACAATCCCTCTTCACTTGATGAATTCAGACTGACCATCTCCTTATGCTACAACATTGTTGCTAAGGTTATTGATAGAAGGGTCAAAGCCATTCTCTCCAAAAGGATATCGAGTGAACAATTTGGTTTTTTTTAGGGATGTTGAATTCACAAAGCCATTGGAGTGGCAGTACAGGAGGGTCTCCATAACTTAAAAATCAAGAAACTCATGAAGGGGGTAGTCCGAAAAATTGATCTATCAAAAGCTTATGACCAGGTAAGATGGCTTTATATTTGTCTTTTTTTGACCCACTTGGGTTTTGAGGTTCCTTTTATCAGTCAAGTGATGCATTTTATTTCTAAGGTATCCTTTGCAGTGCTAATAAATGGGTTAGCTTCTCCTTTTTTCATTTTCAAAGGGGTCTTAGATAGGATGTCAACTCTCCCCACTTATTTTTATTCTAGTGGTGGTTGAAGGCCTTAGTAGGATGATAAGGGAAGCTAAGAGAATAAGTTCTTTTAATGGTGTTTATATTTTGTACACACTCATTTGTGGATGTTGTATTGATATTTTGCGATAGGTCGAGAAGAGATGTCACATACACCCTCTCTAGCATATTGAGTCTTTTTTCCAAACTAGCCACATGAATGCAAATAAATGTAAGGAAATCGACCCTCTCTCGAATCTTCTTTCAGATGAGGAAGTTCTATGTTATAGGATGTCCCTGTTTCCTTTTGAGTTAAAGAAGCTAGATGATGGTATCAAATATCTAAGGTTCAATAGAAAGGTTGATTGGGTCTGGTTGTTGGGGAAGCTGGAAAAAAGGTTGTAGGTTTGGAGCTATAGATGACTTTCTCGCGAAGTGAGACTAGTGCTAGTTAAATCAGTTATGGAAGCAATTGGGAAATGGAAATAGTACAACACTAGCACAAATTAAGATTAGCACCACTTCTTGAGGAAATAAATCTTATGAAGAATTCTTTTCACAATTTATATTGTCATCATGTCTATAAGGAGCATAATGAAGAAGCAGACCTAGGGTTTGTGCATGATTTAATTTGGGAAAATTTTGAAATTTTGGAATCATAATTTTCATGAGGCCGAGAACTCTTGGAGATGAAATTTCATTGCGTCAAGAGGCACTCTCTAAACTAGTATGGGGGAGATGTTTTCACGTTATAAATAAAGTCCATGAGTACGCTCTAATAAAATAAAATATGTCGTACATGTCAAACTAAAAAAATGAAAATAATAATAATAATAATATTTAATACATTTCAACTCTTTTTCCAAACAAAAAATGTGTGTATATATAAGTGAATGAAAAATATCAAATCATTACATGTTGTGTTTCAAGAGAGCGAATAGATTCGAGTAGTCAAATTTTTCCAAGTAGTAGGCGTTTTTCAATTTAACTATGTTTGATTCTCATTTCGGTGCCTTTCTCAAGCATTTTGGCTATGCAAAATGCCTCTTTTCCCTTTAACTTCACCTTCCCTGAATGAGTTAAGATTCATAAGTGTTCAAAATTATGTGATGTTGGGTTGATTAATTCATGCCAATGTTTGTTCATTTACCATGGAAATAAGAGCACCCTGCCGAGCATCTACGAACAAGCCAACTTTAAAAACTAATTTTATTAATCCTACAAGAATACGGAAGCTTAAACAAAATCAATACTAAATAATGTTTCATCCTTGCACTGTAATCATAGTGAACATTGAATAGTCAGGTTTCTATGTATTTTTCTGGGATTGACATGAAGAGCATACCCAAAGAGGGAGTAAACCGCTTTAAAAAATATGCTCGTAATTTGTTTTGGTATGGAAAAGAATGGTAAAATAGAAGTAAAGAGGAAAAAAGGACAATACAAAACTTCTACTTTTAAATGTGATTCATTTTAGGAAAAGAGTACTCTTTGTCTCCACAGGAAAAGACTTGTAAGATGTTGAACTCGCGGAAGCTATATATTTGTTTAGTCAAAAAATATAAAGTAAACTAGTTTTGGTAATTAAGATGGTCGTTATATTAGTGGTTAATATTGATTTATGTTTTAGAAACTACGGGAAGAATTTTTAACTACAATTTTTTATACAGTTGTATAAAACTGCTACATAAAACTAAAACTGGGTTGCATAAAATTTGGTATAAAGCTAAAGTAAAGTGCACCTATGGTGTAATACGTATTAATTTAGAACAAT
>ML832155.1:73208-102144 GCA_009831015.1 Picea engelmannii | reverse complement strand
TGAAAAACGAACTAAACTAAATGATTTTGAATGTAATTTATGATAGGAGTTATTCAAATGATCAAATCATTTAAACAAACCATTACAATTAAAATTTTACATTCAAACAAACCATACAAACAAAAGATGACAAAATACAATGACTAAAGTATCGTCATCAGGAGCATAGTTGCAATCTAATGGTTGAATCATCTCCTTCAAAACTCTATTAGATTGTCCACCTGTAAAAGAAATTCTCAAAGAGAAAATGTTGCACTTCAAGTCCAACAAAATTATGGTGAAATAAATTTCAACAAAATAGAGTATATTTAATACAGATAAGGAAAGGAAGCATCTTTGAGATCAATCCTTTATGGAAAATAATAATGTATTATTTCAATTAACGAAACACATTTCATTAAAAAGAAATAATTAAACACATGTAATTTGCATAAGAAAAATCTAATACATTTTACACATGCATTTATCTATCAATCACACAAAGAATTGATAAAGTCGAGATAAGGAATGATAATCTTTGGAACAAAAGATACACAAATTAATATCATAACAATGAATTAATAAAACATGGACAAAAGCCAAGTTTTCGTTCTACAAAGCTATGACATGAAGAAAATGAGCACATAAATGAAAAAAGATGATATTATATTAGAAAAACTTCAAAATTACTCACAGAACAAAAGTCTGAAGAAAAATGAGGTTCATTGTCTTCCCATTATAATCCCAACTCCATCTGTTATCCCATACTCCTCATTTTCTCCATAGCTCTCTAATCTTGTTTTTATAAGCCTGAACTACATAAACTAATTTATTTTAATTAATTCCATGCTAAACATCAATATCTCATATCCGTGGGTCGTTCAAACAAAAATCAAATTTGAGGTTGACTGCAACACAAAATCTGGAAAATTTCATGTCAAATATATGTCTGTATCTCCCAAACAATGTCATTTCATGAGAAAATCCTCGTGAGTAAGGTAAATCTCTATGTCCTTCAGATGGGCTTTCAAGCGTGTCCATAAATTCGTTACCATCTGCCTAGAAATGAAGATTTGATTTCACCTCCTGAGAAGTGAAACAATTTTTTAGTTTTTTCATTTCAATCCTTTAGCAACTATTCTCCCAAAACAAGCAATTCCAACTCTCTTCCATGATTTGGAGTATGAGATTGTGTAAACAAAACAATCAAAACAATTGTTAATAATAGCAAACAGAATCAAACAAATAATTTAAACAATTTTCATGCTAAAAAAAATCAAACCCTAATAATAACAAAAATATTTGAGAATAACCATAGAATGTTCCATTATGTATTGTTTTAAATCAAATATTTAATTATTAATATAATAAAACAATACAAAAAAATAAAAATAAACTCATATCTATGCTTAGTTTACAAACAAATTATAAACAAATGTACAAAAGTGAATTGTGAAATCACTAGACAACTCTTGGGCCACTTTTCCATTTAATTGACGGTAAATAGTGCAATTCTCAATTGTATTATTAGTCGCATGTATTAAAAATAGTGTAACATGTAATCAATTCAAATTTTTGAATTATGTGGTTATTAAGAATGGTCGTTAAAACAATTAATTGCAAAGAACTTTGCATAATGACCAAGCAATAACAATAATGACTTGAAAACCATGGCATGATAGTAACAATAACTTGTATAGTAATGACCTTTGTAATGTCATGTAATTCAAATGAAATGTCCAAATACATAAAGAAAATTTAACCATTGTTCATAGTTTTAAGTCATCATAAGGATTATGACCATTCAAACTAAGACCAAAGCAAGTCATGTATTGATTATTCATCGAAATCTAGTTATCTAGCTCATTCTCAAATGAGATCATTCTTTTTTGAAATATCATCAAATAGTATTAGGAAAACAAGAACAAGTGTATAAAAGTAATAATAAATCTATTCTTGGATTCCATTGTCGAATTGTGATGATAACCAACGTTTTTATTCATTAACCAACAAGAAGACCTGAAAATAAAAACATGTTATGAAACCATTTGCTAATAATTGAAAGGCATAAAAAAATCCTTCATACTCTTGTTTTGAATTTTCATGTTCAAAATCAAGAAATTCAAAATGAAAAAAAAACGATATAAGAATGAAAAACCAATGTTAAAGTCACTTTCAATAGTTAGCATATTCAATGTAATAATGTCCAGTGGAAACATTTAAATCACAAAATACTCACACAATTCAGAGCAAACCACTCAAATAAGAAAAAAATCATAAAAAGATAAAAGGATTATCAAAAGACCAAAGATCCAGTCGATACAATTTTATGAATTTATTACATTACAAGCATGTCATCACACCAAATTAATCCATAAAATTATCTTCTCGAATCAAGTAAGATAGAGCCGGATGTCATGAAAGCGATATTTTTTAATGGTCAAGGGGGTCTCCTTGAATTTTTACAAAGCATTCAACGGGGACTGTTGGGGAGCCAACACCTGGACGATGAGACGATTGATGCTCAAGTTGGGGACATAATTCTAGATATGAGTTGTACCAGAACTAGGGAGTCCAAATTCTATAGGACCTTGGAACTGCACTGACATACAAAGACCATGGTGATGCAGTAGCATCGTCAGCAAGCACACATGGAGATACAACTTAGCGCCTTAGCGTGCCTTTGAATCATTTCAGAATCTTAAACGTTGGCGTTGCTTGCAAATATTTTTCTTGAACTGATTGAAAACTAAAGAAGATCAAAAGGCTTGGGAGCGAATGATCGCGAGTGATCTGGGAGTTTCACTCCTAAACTTTAATGTAACAAAACTTAAGTAGTAGTTTTTGTTTTTGTTTTTGTTTTTTGTTTTTTTGGAGCATAGAGGTAGTCGGAGGGAACCCTAAGAGCCCTCTGGGATAAGTAGAAGTGTTGTATGCCCAAATGAGGTTGTTGAAGATGAGGATAGCTAAAATTTGTTAGATTATTGAATTTTAGTTGTTTTTTTCATAGCTATAAGCATTTTTACATTGAATGAAGATAACAAAGGAAAATTGATCCAATTGTGTGGAGTTGTGTTGCTAAACTCTTTTCTGTTATTTCATGTTTTATGAATGCATGGATTATACTGTTGAATGTATGAGTCTGTGAAATACTATATAAGTTTCAATCGTTTCTCTTCTGAGAGCTCGGATGCAAGGAGTGCATATTGTCCGCAAGGACTGCATCAATAGAGTCTAGAATTGACTCAGAAAATATCGGAAGGGATAATGGGAAGCTTAGACCGAGTGTTGCAAGGAGTGCACAAGGTCAAGAATCGACTAATTGTTAAGAGATCGAGGTTGTTAAGCGCAAGGAGTGCATAGAGAAATTTATTTTGGAGAAATCACTAAGTCTGAACTTTGTCAAAGATTCCAAGTTCGCAAGGAGTGCGTCGGAGTCAAGCTCAAGAGAGATAGTAACAAAGATCCAATAGAAAGAGAGAGATCTGTTGAAGGCCACAGAGTGACAATTGGGATCCCTTCGAAAGGAATCGGTATCACTGACAATCGCTAGATATCAAGAAGGTGCAAGGAGGTTACACCTTGAAGTCCTTCGGACTTCGCATGTTCTAAGGTTTTTCATTTGTGAACGGGGGGAACTTTCTGAAGTTATGGAATCCAAAATCCATCTGGACCGTAGATCCATCCAGAGGAAGTGGGATCCTTCTAGACCGTCAGATCTGGGAGAAGTTGCGTGAAAGTTAGCCGTAAGTTCCTTCAGAAATTCATGAATCGAAGGATTCAGAGAGTTGAGGAGTCAAGACTCTCGAAATCGCGAAGGCACGAAGTGCGAAGAGATCGCCACCATTGGTCATCAGAGGGAACGCAAATTATAGATCTGGTTCCAAGTAACTCCGCTAGTTCGAAGTTCGCGTAGAAAGAGACCATTTTCACGCAAGGGAACCAAAGTCCGAAGCACTAGGAGGCTTAGCCCTAGGCCATAGCCCGAGGTCACATGAAGGAGAGGGACTAGCGGAAAGGATCTAGCGCCCAAAAACTCTGAGTTTATAAAAGCGTTGAGGAAGGGGCCCGCAGGTTCCATAAGACCTAAGCTTAAGGAGAAAAGGGGGGCTGTGAAATTGTTCCAGGGGCTATTGAAGGCCTGAAAGGAGCTAATTCGGCTCAGGAGATCAAGATCCTTGACCGGGAGGTCGCAGAACCCTTATGAGAGAAGGGGGGTTTGCACCACATGGTCACCTAGGGAATGCTCCCAAAGGACCAAGACTATAGGCAATTTAAGCAAATATTGGAAGCCTTGGAGGACCAAAACCGACTGTTCATTACTATATTCTCATGGTTAGTGAAGCCTCATGGGGATTCATTCGAAGTCTCTCTAGATGGTCATCAATAGGTCAAAGCTTCCATGCATGCGAGACTCAATGCCAACACCTCTGCACTTGCCTCCCAAGTGCCTCATTTTCATGGTTGACAGTGACATGGCTCTACTTTGTCTGACTCTCTATAAGTCTTTTTAGTTTCCACTGTTTAAATTTAGAGAGTCTAATTATATAGTTTAGATGTTTAACAACTTTCTAGACTTCTTATTAGTCACAATTATAACTGATTATTATTTTGATTTAAGTTTGGTTTCCCTCTCTAAAAAGACAAACAATTATGGAGTTTTTTTTTTTAAGATATGGTTGAAAAACCTTTATACTATCTCGTTTATTAAGGACAACACACATCTATGTACTTTTTGTTTATAATTGAATGCAAATAATTTAAAAATATTTGGTGTTTGATTAAATTATGATTTTGAAAATTAAATAATTATTATTATTATTATTATTAATAAACAGAAAATTATTAAAAAAATAAAAATATTTTATTTAATTGAAATAGATTATATTTAAAATTTTGATTATAATCTAAAATTATAATTTAAAAAGATGAAAACACAATTATAAATATCATGATTTTTCAAGAAGAGAATCTTCCCAAAACGTGTTGAGTAGAGGGCCGAAATGAATTTTTAACTTTTTAGAATATAAAAAAAACGTTTGGTGTGATTCACATGCATCAGTTAGCATTCAGTGTGAATGGGGAGGTGGTCCTCAACCTCTTGACGTGTGAAGAAGAGGGGGTGCTCATTAACGGTTGACAGATATTTTGGCCTTTCAACTTTAACCCACCTACGTATTGGTGTACCTAGTAATCTCATGATTCTGATTCTATAACAATTATTATTGTTGAATTGTACATATTTTATTATACTCTTTTCTCATGTCACGACAATAGAGTGTTCACAATTCTAGGTTGTGTTTATGTACAAGGAATAATTAAGGCATTCATGGCAAATAGGGTAAAGTGGACCATTAGTTAGGTAAAAGTCATACATTTGTGGGCAAATGAAGAAGTATGAGTGAATTGAATATTTTAAAGTGAATTTATGAGTGTGGTAGTTGTGTATTACTATCATAATAATAAGTGCGTAGTTTAATTTTTTTTAATTTTTTTTAATTTTTTAATTTTTAGATTATTTTTGTCTAAAATTTGGTTAGAAATTTAGAAGAATTGTTGGAATTGGAAATTTTAGTTGTTAAGATTATATAATTCAAGAGTTCTAAAAGTTTTTCAAAGCATTGAATAAATTTATGCATTCAAAAATGTAATGGAAAATTATCATTCACTATAATTACATAATCATATTTCAATAATGGTGATTGGAAAAAAATAAAAAAAAACATAGAAGAATTAAGTTTATCCAATAATAAAAGATAGAAAAAAAACAATGCAATTTACTTTTCTTCTGTGAAATATATGTATACATGTTACAACAAGTTTTATGATGAAAATCATAAAATTATGAAAAAATACAATAATGGTGATAAAATTAAAAAGAGTACAACTAATTATTATTAATATGTATTTTTTCAATTCATCAAAATGACTAATATATATAAAATCAATTTAAAAATTAGTAAATTGGGAATAATGATAAAGGTGTTGGGATAATAATCACAACCACTTTCTTCTCAAAAGTGAAAAATTGAAATAAACAAAAGGTAGCAAGCAAACCATGTGTAAATCATAAAGTGTGATATAACATAAATAGAAATGGATAAATTGAAATGAAAACAAGGTAGCAAGCAAACCATGTCTAAAGCATAAAATGTGATATAGCATAAATAGAAATGGACAACAACATTTAGATTCATTTATGAACTACTTCAACTATGTGGGACCTTAATAATATCAGGGTTTAAGATAACAATAAAATAAGCAACTTTTTAAAAGTTGGCATTGTGTATTCCAACTCAACTAACTTTATTTTTCGATTTAAATAAGAATCTAGGACACTAATCCAAAAGATTGGATTTGATTTCCTTAAGACTTAATGTACATTGAAAGTGGACGTCCCTTTGTGATTTATTAGTTAATTTAATGGATATTTGCAAGATTGTGATTTATTAGTTAATTTAATGGATACTTGCAAGATTGTTGGAGCTTTGCTCATATGGTATTTTTTTCATCGTTGAAATGATAGTGTATATTTGTATTGATTAAGTTTTATGGTTTTTATTGAGGGTATGTAATTAAAGATTGAGGGTAAGTAATTGAAGTAGGAAAAATTTTGATTGAAATTCTTATATTATATTTTTTTTTTTGCATTGTTTAATTGTTATATGAAATGATTTTTTCATCGAAATTTGGTGACATAAATCTGCATGAAATCGTTATTTTTTGTTGTTTAAAATCCATTTATGAATGTGGAAATGGATTCAGCATGCTGAAAAACCCTTGGGGCATTTGAATTATACAAAAATAATGACTCAAATCTGTGGATCTAACAATTTCTTGCCGGATTTCGGACAATGTCCTCAGAAAAAAATCATCGAAGAAGAGTCATTTTGTAGAACGTTTAGACTACGACTATTTTTCGTCTTTATATTTGAAGTTATATGATGGAATGTTTATTAACACAATTCTGATAAAAAAAATTGATCACTTAAGAAGTCGTGTATTCAAAGCCTACATATTCATTTCCAAACTTTAAGACAAATTAAAAATTCTTCAAATTTGTAGCTCTAAGTATGTTTTTGGATTTATCTTTTCCATACTATATAGAGCTTCCGATAAGCCCAATGATTTGCTTAAGGGGGTCCTAAATTGCTTTCATGTTTGACAATACAAGGATAATTTTGCTCTTCATGTTCTCCATGAATCATTACTACTTGAGTACGTTGTTCGTAAAATTGTTCTCTTCTTTTACAAGGTGTCAATTTTAAGGTATAATGAGTAGAAGCATCTTCCTCTGTTACTCTAAACCTTCAATTCAATCCTCAAACCACAAGTGAAGTACTTTTGAATCTCCTAAAGTTATTGTTTTTCTTGCCTATTACACAATAACAACTTGGTCTATGATGCTTCGACTAAATTTATTACAGAGATAAAATGGTGTTGTAATGGCTTTCTTTACAACTCATTACAAGCTTGAATTCATTAGCTATTTGAATTAGTGACATGTTTAAGTCCCTCTAAGCCAAATGCAACATCCTCAAATGAAAAAGAGTCAAAATGACAAAGGAATGAGTTAATTTGGTGCTCATTTAACCTTCTTTGACTTGACTTTCTAAATAAGGTTGTGGCAGCTCCCTCGTAATGGGCAGGAATAAAACCTAGCGCCTCCATTAACCCTTTATAAAACTCCTGTGCACTTTTTAATATAAACGTACTTCAAACTACCCACTTTAAAAACCCACTTAAACTTTATAAAATGATGTTACTTTATAATGGTGCAATGTGGTGATAGGATTGTATGTTTTGGTGGATAGGTGGAATAACAATAAAAAACAATTTAAAAATGCCCCAAGAAGGGCCCACCAAAAGGATGTTGGAGGAGAGATAGCAAGGGATGCAACATGATTTTTATTTCAAGTTTTGAATAGCAAGGGATGCAACATGATTTTTATTTCAAGTTTTGAAATACTTCAGCCTTTAGGACTCGTGGTTGCCCATCGTACCACCTCACTATGCATGAGGTATAAACCTGGAGCATGAGGTATAAACCTGGAGGGCATGTGACCATAGCCACCCTAAAATTATTATAAGCCATTGGCTTGGTGTTATTAGGGCCTCCATCCACCATTTGTGGGAATGGACTTCACCCCCACCCTTATTTTCAACACACGTGAGATTTTTTATGCCATTGAATTTGCTTGGGTGGGGATGAAGTAGGACCATTTTACAACCATCTCTTCATTCATCAACCCAAAATTAATGACCACCATTGACTTTGTTGGGAGAAGGAGGATTGTCCAACACATTTTACTATGAACCACAAAATTAATGACCACCATTGACTTTGTTGGGAGAAGGAGGATTGTCCAACACATTTTACTATGAAACACACTTTCCTTAATCAAAATTGATGAAATTACCCACTCTTGGATGCTGGAACTTGGTACCCATCCATCACATGTTAGAGGCCTTCTTCTTACCAAGACAATGTTGATAAATCTTGAAAACATTTAAAACAATGCATTATCCAGACTATGGAGGATGAAAGGATTGGCTACAAACTTCATTTGACCACCACGAGAGCTATGGTTGATTTTAGGCCATCAAAATTCAGCCATAGGTTAGTCTCCAGTAGAATTAGACTTTCCCAAGAGGATTTTTCAAATAAAGGAATTGATTCAATAACTTTTGTAGTACAAATTCATGGGCAAAGTACCAATGTAAAAAATACAATTGTAATGTTCTCCCACTTGGATGTGTTATGGTTCTTGAAAATTAAGATGAATGATCTTCATGCCCAGACTTCAAAAAGCATATCTAAATTCTAGGTTTAAAGCATGAAACTTGATTTTTGAGCATACAAATATGGCCCATGTTCATAAATTTAGTATTGCTTGTGTGCTCTACAAGGAGGAAAACAAACTATGTCATATGTAGCCTTGACCTTATCAACAATCTCCTAGAATGGTTTCTTGTTTGCCAGACTAGAGAGAGAGCACTATCTAGTTGAAATTTACATAGAAAATAGGCCAAAAAACAACTAAAAAAGTGTACCTGCTTGTTTTTTGAGATTTATAATGTTATATCTTCAGCATATGAAGTTTGAATGATGTGTCATTAGAAACAATGTGTAGAAGACATCGAGGGATTTCCAACAACTGGTTCCATGATAGTTTTTTATGCTCTTATGACGTACTTTTTAAAGTAGAATGAGAAACTTGGCATCATAGTGGGATTTTTTAATAGTCGTGGTTTTATGCTTGTTGAGGTCAAAATTGAATTATGTCAATTCCATAACATTCAATGACCTCAAAAAACATATCTAAGACAATCCTTTCCTTCAAATAGGTCATACCACATGTATGCATAGTTTGGCCTAAAGCAGGTTCCATCATGTTTTCATACGTTTGCATGCTTGAATTGAATTATGTTAGCTCCAACATGATCAATGGCCTTCAAAACCTGTCTAAACCACTCCCTTCACCTGGATTATTCATTTGATACGAAAACACAATTTCACGCGAGGTGGGTCCCACATGCAAAAACCACTTTTCATACTTATGTAACTATAAATTGAATTATGTTAACTCTAACATGATCAATGACTCCAATAAACATGTATGATCCACTTCCTACATTCTATAATGTCCCCATTTTTGGGTTCCCCTGTTATGCAGTTGGGGATATAACTTTCGAGGCCTATGTCAACACAGACAGAAGGGTGAGGTTATGTTATCAACGAATTCAGACGATTTGGAGGAGTTAGATGAGGCCCAAACCAGTCCATTTACCACTTTTCATCATCGGGATAACTTCTACATAGTTTGTTCTTGGTTTTGTGGCATTTCGATGATTCCCGTAAATTGAGGTTATTATTGAGCATAATTTAATTAAATGCACTAATGGTATTATTTGGATCAACTTATCTGAGGGAATACCTTAGTGTAATAGCTCATTGGAACCAGAACGAAAAGCTCTAAAGGTTGGGATGATGAGAAAGGGGCTTCCGATGTCCGAGAATGTATTAGAAGCTAATTAATCACTTTCCAACATTAAAAGGAGATTAAAAAGGTAAATTATTAAATACTTAACATTAAAAGTGACTTTTAATGTTTAAGTAATAATTAAAAGAGAAATAATGGGCATGTTTGATTTGGTAAGAAAAGGGGGAAATATATACAAGGCTTGGAAGAAGAATAAAAGGAGGGGTAGTGATTCACTTTGACGTTATGATTTGATCTCTTGTTTTGGAGTCCTCTTTGAGCCAAGTTTTTGTTGGGGTTTTGACAAAACCCTTCCACTAAGAATTTGGTTTTGGTGGTGAAATACCCACCCTAGATAAACAAGAGGGAAACCCATATGGGGTTTCTATTAGAGCTACATCTCGTGATTTGTTTGGAGTTTAGGAGGGAAGTGGTTTGATTGAGGGATCTGTGAGGGTCTCTAGAGAGAAGCAACAACTTGTTTGGCAGGTTTGTGTGGATAGAGGAAGGCCACGATTTTCATATAGCAAGTCATGGGTATATTGGAAGGTCGTGGCACATGAGGATGACCGATTGAGGTCTCTTGAGGGATCCACCTCACCTTTATTGCAGTCTTTGTGGCTGGGCAAACCGCTAGAAGCATTATGAAGGTGTCGATTCATTATTTTTGCAGGGGAAGTGAGGAGTTAGAGGGGACTGTGAGTTTATGTAGCCGTGGACAATAGAGGAGGGTCTATGTGGCCATCCCTTAGCACAAGGAGGAGTTGAACGACAGTCTTGGATGAGGGTTTGAGGCTTGGGGAGCCTGGGAATAGTTTGGCATTACCTTTTTGAAGAGATAGTGGCAATATCTAGGTTTTGATTTAAGTTTTGTGGTGTTTTGTTGATATTTTGTAGCTACTGTAGCAACCATTAGATACCTATGTTTGTTGTGCTCCAACCATAATAAAATAATTCCAATGTTCTTATATTTACAGATCATATTTTTGTATGAACTAGATATGATATATTAACCTATGCCCCATTGTAGATCATATTAATAAAACAAATGGATCTGTGAGTTTATCTGTTGTGTACTGAGGGTCTTAGTCTTTTCATTTAGAGGCTTGTTATTGTTGCATCATGGGTTCATTCATAATAAAATATCCATATTGTCTTTTTTATTTCTGGTGTACTTAATTTGCATGCCAATTGTTTGACGAAATGTCTACAAGTGAAATACATGAAAAAGTGTTTGTCAAAAGTTTTCAATGAGTTTATATTATAAAACAAAGGAAATGCAAAGTATTTTACAAAGGCACATAACTAGAAACAACACATTTGGACAACAAACACAATATCCTATCTTTTTGAGTATCGGGGATATTTCAATGGTATCAGAGCTAGTTTTCCTGCTAGCCCGAGGGGAAAATCAGTGAGGAATTATTTAAGTTCCATCAATGCAGTGGCTTAAGAAGTTGAGGACAAATCCAAAACTCATGAGACATCTAGCAACAATTACATACATGCCTTACTACCAAGACTATCTAGTGTTGGGTGAGGATATCCATGCAACTTTTCCATTTAAAAGCTATTACACCCTCTAGCCCAAGGATCTAGATGAGGATTCCCTTAAAAGAACATGGAAGAAATGGAGGAAATATGAGCATGAAGGACTAGTGGAGGAACATGCATCTAGCCATGTTGAGGATGTGTGCATAGAGGAAGGCCAAACAAAAACTCATGATACACCATTCTAGCTAACCGATGAGGTCGATGACACTAGTGTGTTGGATGGGAAAGATGAGGATGAAACATCGTGTCCTACTTATGATGGGGAAATGTTCCAATCAACCAATGTTGAGGATCCAACATCACTCCTTTTGCATGATGTTGATGATGGGGGTGGTTCAGGCATGCTAGCACCTAAATATGACGTGGGTTCAACACTTCATCCTAGTTATGACATGTATGGTGATGCATGCATGGAGGATGACAACGAAGGGGATGATTTGGTGGATGAGAAAAAATCAGAAATATTGTATGAGGAGGACAGTCCACGCGAGTCCCATCATTGCAAAGTATTAGCTAATGAGTCAGTTGGTCCCTTGTGTGACATCCCATGCCTTGTTGATGAAATAACATTGTGTGATTTGGAGAACCGATTATTGGTCACAGAGGAGAAAATTGTGCAGGTGTTGACAAAGGCAAATGGTGCTCATATGTTTATTGAATACCTTATGTGGAAGACCCAATTGGAGGAGAGACAAAAGGGAGTTATAGATGGAGTCACTAGTACCCAATTGTGCATTATCAAAGAAGTATTTCAACAGATGAAGTCCAATTACTTGCAGTTATTCATGGATAGGGACCTTGCTATCAAGTTCTCTGAATATAAGACAAGGGAGGTTGAGGAGCTTTGTTACCAACTGAGTTTGGCACGCTCTTCATCATTAACAGCAACAAAGGCTCCATCATCTTTGGTAGCTATGACACATAGGGGTGTGAGAGACACTCGTGATTTGAGGGAGGAGCCTTTTGTGATGATCCTGCATGAGGATCATTCATATTTGCAGGTGCTTGAGAGATTTGACATAGAGGATTTTGACCACATGCATGTTCTGCATTGTGGGGATAATGAGCCACTTCTATTGGAAAGGCCACTAAAGGCTCAAGGTTTAGCTACAAAAAAGATAGTTGAGCACAATCCTCAACAACAAAGAAACAAGGAAGTACATGCATCCATGTATTGGGTGGACAGATATATAATAGATATGTGTGTGCTCTGGGATACAAGTTCATGCGACATTAGTAGAGTGATGGATATAGTAGGACCTACAAGATACATGATGGTACAGGACGATTCCATGATAGGAAACAATATGCAAGGGTATTTATTCACACATTGTAGTGTATAGTGGAGTTTTGGAGCATTTCTTCGAGGGAGACCTCCTGATAGATTCTTTGAGCATACCATTGAGTTGAGGTTACCCAAGATCGATGAGTGGATGGGTGAGCCCCAGGGAGTAGAATATCCTTTGATGATCAATATTCATTAGGGGTATCATCAGATGATGGCCAATGAGCATGATAGTCATAGGTATGCTTCCAGAATTCATCATGATTTCATGGTCATGCCCTTTGGGTTGACCAATGCACTAGTCACTTTCCAGTATTGCAGGCACTAGCAGAGGTATCTGTTGATATTATTTAATTCCCTCATTGTATCCAACGGGACATGGGAGATTCACATGACTCAGTTGTATGAGACATGTGAGATTATGGTCATGACAGATTTCTTTCATTTGGACTAGATGATCAGTGTGCAGAGTGCACATGTTCTATTGGATCAGTTTATGAAGGGTTCAATAGTAGTCATTGGGAGTGGTGGACTTCCAACTTGGTGGTGGGATCCTGACATTCATCAGAGTGATAAAATGCTCCAGTTGATGAGGATGGTCGACAGGGTTGTGTCAATCATTAGGTTATGTCATTGTGGGGATGTTGTGAGAGGAGTTGTTGATCTTTGTTCTATATGGTGAGGTATATTTTCCCTTATGATACCTAGGATCGAGTCTATCTATAGGTTGGGAGACTTGGACTTCATTATGATGCTTTGGCGAGACATAATCCAAGATAGTGATTTCAGTACTTTTAGGGATTTCAGCTTGGGGGCCCAAGAGAGAAGAGCGCAGTGAGAGCATGGTGGTCATACAATTCTGTTTAGAGGGGTGCAATGTCGGTATGATGATTCCTCTTGGAGATTAACTTGGGACCATGGGACTACATTGTTTGACATGTCGAAAATTGATATAGATGAATTGGTTTTTTTTTCCTCTAGATTTTACTCTTGATATGCTTAGGACTGGATGCTTGGAGGAGTGGTATTCTAATGAGTTGACCGAGTTTGTGCAGCTCATGATTTCCTGGCTTACTAGGGGAATCCAAGGGGATTATTTTGTTAGCACATTACATATTATTGCTATGATAATATAGTGTTTCACATAATCCAGGTAGGCCCGAGAGAGTTTCACATGGAGGGGATTCACGAAGGATGTAGGAGGATATATGGGGGAGTGTATGACTTGGAAGCAAAGAAATTTGGAGTACTTTCATCCCACAGGATGGATGCAGTCTTTGGCCATTTCTGAGCTAGAGTGGGAGAGCATATTGACATATTGCATCACAATTTTATCGAGGGTACAATGGAAAGATAGTATGTATGCAACGATTAACCATTTCATGCACTTCTTGGTGGTTTCTTCGGAGTCTGGGACAACATAGGTGACAAAGATATCTAGTGGAGAGATTTTTAGAGTCATTGAGCAACCCGGAGTCATTGTTAGTGGTTGGGGAAGAATTTATTTCTCGATATTCGAGATCGAGTATGAAAATGGATTTAGAGGTCCTGACTTCCCCTGGATGACTATACATGCCACTATTCATGGTGGTAGGTTCGGTCCTTACAAATATGTCAACTTAGAGTTCCAGGAGAGGAGGATGCAAGTTGGATAGGATGGTCAGATGATTATGATCAGAATGTCATGACGTCAACATGGTGGTCCCTTTCTGAGACTAGATTGGGACCCTTGGATTTCAGTATTAGACAGTTTAGCAGCTGAAAAAGAAGAGAGAGATAGTTTTTTCTTTCATGAGATAAGTTCCCTAGTAGAGAAAATATTTGAGGGATTGATCAACTTTTTGCAGTATCTAGGTTCTCTACTTATCGACAATATTCAAGAGGTTTCTTATGTCATTACCTTGTCAAACCATGTATTGAGAAGAGGATGCTTCACCTCTTCCAAGTTGGTTTGGGACCCTGGTATAACTGTCAGTTTTAGTTCAGTTCAATGAATGGAGCGTTAGGTTGTGGTGGAATTTCTTGAGGACACACAATCTTTGGGAAGTGAGGATTGTAATGTCCCCATTTTTTGGTTCCCCTATTATGCAGTTGGGGATAACTTTTGAGGCTTATGTCAACATAGACAGAAGGGAGAGTTTGTGTTATCGACGAGATCAAAGGGTTTGGAGGAGTTATATGAGTCCCATACCAATCCATTTACCACTTTTCATCATTAGGATCAATTCCACATAGTTCGTTCTTGGTTTCATGGCATTATGACAATTCACGTAAATTGAGGTTATTATTGAGCATAATTTAATTAAATTCACTAATGGTATTATTTGGATCACCTTATCTGAGAGAATACCTTAGTGTAATAGCTCATTGGAATTATAACGAAAAGGTCTAAAGGTTGGGATGATGAGAAAGGGGCTTCCAGTGTCCAGGAATGTATTAGAAGCTAATTAATCACTTTAGGACATTAAAAGGGGGTTAAAAAGGTAAATTATTAAATACTTAAACATTAAAAAGTGACTCTTAATGTTTAAGTAATAATTAAAAGGGAAGTAATGGTCATGTTTGATTTGGTAAAAAAAGGGGAAAGATCTAGAAGGCTTGGAAGAAGAATAAAAGGAGGGGTAGCACTTCACTTTAACATTATGATTTGATTTCTTGTTTTGGAGTGCTCTTTGAGCCAAGTTTTTGTTGTGGTTTTGAAAAAACCCTTCCACTTTGTGTTTGGTTTCAGTGGTGCAATACCCACCCTAGTTAAACAAGATGGAAACCCATCCAAGGTTTCTATTGGAGCTACATATCGTGAATTTTTTATAGTTTAGAAGGACACTGGTTTGATTGAGGGATCTGTGAGGGTCTCTAGAGAGGAGCAATAACTTTTCTGGCAGGTTCATGTGGCTAGAGGAAGGTCGTGATTTTCATTTAGTAGGCAGTGGGTATATTGGAGGGTTGTGGAACATAAGGAGGACCGATTGGGGTCTCTTGAGGGAGCCACCTCACCTTTATTCCATTAAGTGTGGTTGGGAAGGCTACTAGAAGCATTCTGAAGGTGATGATTCACTATTTTTGCAGAGGTAGTGAGGATTAGAGGGAACCGTGAGTTTCTGTAGCCATGGACAATAGAGGAGGGTTTGTGTGGCCATCCATTAGCACGAGGAGGAGATAGAAAACTGTATTGGATGAGGGTTTGAAGCTTGGGGATTTTGAGAATAATTTGGAATTACCTTTCTGGAGAGACAGTGGTAATATATAGGTTTTGATTTAAGTTTTGTGGTGTTTTGTCGATATTTTGCAGTTGTTGTAGCAACCATTAGATGCCTATCTTTGTTGCGATCCAACCAGAATAAAAAAATTCCAATGTTCTTACATTTATAGATTAGATTGTTGTATGAACTAGATCTGATATATTAACCTATGCCCTGTTATAGATTAGATTAATAAAACAAGCATATCTGTGAGTTTATCTATTGTGTAGTGAGGGTCATGTTCTTGGCCTTTAGAGGCTTGTTATTGTTGCATCCCGGGTTCATTCATAATAAAATATCCATATTGTCTTTTTTTATTTCTGGTGTACTTAATTTGCATGCCAAATGTTTGACGAAATGTCTACAAGTGAAATACATGCAAAAATATTTGTCAAAAGTTTTCAATGAGTTTATATCATAAAACTAAGGAAATGCAAAGTATTTGACAAAGGAACATAATAAAAAAAATACATTTGAAAAACAAACACAATATCCCAGCTTAGTGAGTATTGGGGATATTACACATTCAAATATGTCATTTGGCTTATTTGCAAAATTCTTCTCGAGGAAAGCTTCAGGGGGGGAATGTTAGTTTTGGGTAGTGATCCTTTTTAGGTGACAACATAGTGTCAAATACTTGATGGTGTCAAAATCCAAGTTAGTTGAGTCAACAATAGGTAGTGATTACTCAATACTATGAGGACAATGGCTAAATGCTACATGTCATATTCTAGATGATATGTAAACTGTCATGGATATTCCATTGGACATTTTGTCATAACAAATCTAACAAAATACCAAAATATTTACTGTGAAGGTTAATTTCCTTTAGATATCAAATTCTTTAATTACTGGTGTTATGCTTAAAATGTAGAAAATAGTTGAAATGTGAAAAATAGAGAATATAAATAAATACTAAAACACCATCCAAAAATAAACACAAGATATAACTTGGGAAACCCAATACGAGATAAAACCCAGCTAGAAGGTGAGGTCGCTCTACTGTCTTTTCTTCAAATGCAAGTACAAAGAAAGAGGAACTCTCTGTGGAGTTGTATTTGAAACTGTGTTTGTATGGCATCTACAAAATCTCTACTCCTCTGTTATGCTCTAAAAATACCACTCCTAGGTTCTCTGATCAACTATGGAACAAATACAATGTTAAAGAATGGAACCCCTCTCCTCCTAGCAACTCGATATTTAACATAGCCCAATAGTCATCTAGGGGTTGGGTTTTGACTTCCTCAACCCTCAATTAGTGACAAGGTGTGGACCTTCTAGAATCTTCTCAAAATTACACACATGAATAGATCCATATGTTTGAGTAAGGGAGGGATGATGTGGCATCCACTTGTACCATGGTGGTCAATAAGGTAAGTCAACTTGTGAGAGGCATAAATTTCACATATGAGCTTCAATTGAGGCATGGTTTACATCGTTGGAAAGGTCTTCGAGTGTAGAACATTTTCAAGGGTGGGTGCACAATGTTCAAACATTGAAACCCCCAAAATGTCGTTTAATGCCTCAAAATGGCTCTAGAAGGTTTCGGACCTCAATTTTTCAAATTGGGACCTACCATTAAATTGAACCTTCAAGTTGATTCCTCTATTTTTTTCTAGTATGAAAGCATCGAGATAGATGACAAATAATATAATGATCCAATATGGATTAGCTAATTATGTTATCATGGTGATTTCAATAGAGTTGAAGTTGGTAGCATACATGGACTATTGCCACGTGGCCATGTTGATGTTAAGAAAAGGACAATCAAGGAGACATGTGGAAACTCCAAAGGGTGCCACATGGTAATATTGAACTACCAAGAAGGCAATCCAAAGACTATTTTTCACTAAACATATTCAAAATATTTTCCATATTCCAAAAGGATAATTCACTTAAAAAAATTTGGACCTAAAGGTCGGGATAATTAGGGTCCATGTGTTTTATTAGTGTAGTGTATGGATGTTTCACTTTAGTACTCACATACACCTACCCACCTACAAATTTTGCAGTGTGACCTACGTTTTTACTAAGTCCATATATGACATGCCTTATGATGGTTCAATTACCTTTCACTTGAATTTGCTTGACCCTTTGGGGTTATCATTTTGGTAATTTGTCCATTTTTTGGGTTCCATATAGGGATTTGAATCCTTTATCTTGTTGATAATTGGTTAGGATGCCCCATTTTGAGTCCTTAATGACCCAAATCCATTTTGATTTACTTAATTGGGAATCCAGTTGTGACCCCATTCTTCCTAAGTATAAATGGTACAAAGCATTGATGAGTAGAAGATGGATCCATCAGAGACCCATAGTTGTAAAATCCTAAGTATGTGAATAGGGACAAGGCTGAGTATCATTCTTAGAACCCCGATGCCCATAACCTCTATGCATTTTTCTAAATATGTAAAGCCTCTTTTGTACAAGTGGGTTATAACTATCAGATTCTAGAACTTTCTATAATCTTTTGTAATTGACTCATCTTCCTAATATATACATGATGTTAATGTTTCCATGTAAAGGTTGTTGATATTATTGGTTGTTATTAGTTAACTTGGTTGAATGAGTGAACACAATCATTTCCTTTTAGTTTTCTAATGTAATTTCTATAGACTGTAAGATATGTATTTTGTCTCAACTATGAAACTAATGAATTCTAGTCAGGTTGAAGGCACACGCCTTGGATGTAATCCATTCTATACTTAACATAATGGTATGATGTCATTGTTCTAGTAATTTGTACCTTGTGATGATGCACATTGATCATGTGATATCATTTTAAGGATTATTTATAGAGTAAGTCATTAATCTATGACCCATATCCATGAGTATTATTCACAACTAACCAATTTTGCATGATTTTGAATTGTCCACTTAGCACTCAATGCATCGAGTGATGCTTATAGGGGTGAGAAAGTGGGATTGAAACTACCAAAATGAATCACATAGAATCAATCATCACCTCTGGGGCTTGCACTTTCTAACCAAGACTTATTAAGAGGTCACCCATCACAATACTCCTCTAGGTCAATCATGCTTAAATGTGGATTTTTCCCCACAATCAATACCATTTTATAGCTTGCTACCCCATTTGAAAAACCTTAGGAAGTATTGTACATCATTTTCCCCATTGGAAGATTGGAGTCTATGGAATTTGACCTCAATGGTGTCAAGACCTATGATGACTTCTAGCTCATTGAGATATTAAATGACAAGGATCCTTGAGATTCCAAATGACAAGGATCCATACCCAACATTGTTAGGGATGGATTTGGCATTTTATCATGTTGGCATTCTCAATTTGAAACAACAATATATGTTGATTGAAAAGGAGGGTCGTAGGATAGTCCAATGATTACAACCAACATAGGGTGATTAGTTAGTGAAGCAAGTAGAAGAAGTGTTGGAAAAATGTTTCTTGGATTATCTCTATAACCTCATAGTAGGGCAATGAGAACACTACATAAATCCAGCTATTAGCAGAGAGTTGAGTTGGAACAATGTTTTTTCCTATGCAACATATTTTGAATCTACCATTAATTGGTGGCAGAATGGGTAATATGAGTATTCCGTAGAAAGATGCATGGTGTTGAAGATAGTCTATTAGATTAGTGTAGATATTAATGAACTTCTCATGTTTGATAGAATGAATGATACCTTAGAATTAGTGGAATAAGTGGTTGAGAAGATCACGCATGAGAAAAAGATAGTATCTTTTGAGATCACTTTGGTTGTGACTCTTGTGAGATGGTGGGAAATGTATAAAAGCACATTTGACTCACGAGAGGATACAATAGAGGAAATATAGACTAGATCCCTACTAGACATAAGGGCTCTACTAGTCCATGACACCACAAAATCCAACTCTATCAACAAGTCTCTACAATTTATAAGTACACATGATGTAGTGGGCTATGTAGATTGTTGTGAATCCAACTGGGTGATGCAAGGAGTTCCCATTCAATAATGAGTGCATAATTTTGTGCAAATCTTAGAGCCATTGCCTATGAAATGGTACTTGCATGCTATAACAACCCTGGTTAAATAGTTGCATAGGGTTTATTAAGTATAATTAATTAGATAATTAACTGTCATAATATGGTTTTAGTTAAACAATGATTAGTTATTAATAATATTAATTAATTAATTAATTATTAATTAATTGTTTATAACTGTTGATTGATTAATTAATTAATTAACTTATTAAAGGTTAGGGTAATGAATTAAGAGCTTAATAAATTTTAAATTGTTTTATAAGACTTTACGTATGCAGGGGGAAAAGAAGCATTAAGTGGAAAGATAAGGTAATAAAGGAATCAGATAAGGTAATAAAGAATAGGATAAGGTAATTAATGGAGGATAGGAGAGTCGATGAAGGGAGGAGATATGACGGGGAAGAGTCCTATGAGAGATTATTATGAAAATTGGGGGAAGGAGCATTATGGGCAGGAGGTCTGTATTTCTGTTGGATATCTTCTGGTTTTGAGGAGTTTGGTTTGGGAGTTTTGGTGAACCATTGCAGGGGCCACCAGGTTGCTAGGGGTTTTGGGCATGGGGGCCAGAATTCCTTATGGTATACTGGAGCTAGGGAGCTGGACAGACTGCTCCTAGCTAGCTGGGTGGTTAGTCGGTTTGGGCAGGGTTTGGTCAAAGCAGTAGGTTGGGCAAGGCAGAAGGGAGGACAACTAGATAAGTGAGAGTTTAGCATCAGGAAGAGGCATTTTACTTATGGATTTGCTGAGTTATATGATGATTGTGTAATTTATTTTCATGATGTGGATAATTTTAATTTCTGCCAAATATTATATGCTTATATGATGATTAATGAATTATTTACGCACTGAAAGAAATTCTATGTTTAATTGTATGAAATTTTTAGGCTTAATTAATTGAGGTCACTACACATGGTATCAAAGACTTCATTTGAAATCTGGGCTTGAGGGCCAAGCTTCAGCTCCAACCCCACCTAACCTGCAAGCCAAGCACATAAATTTTTAACACAAATATAAAAATAAATGACATACATATTGAAAATGTAAAGGAAGTAGAGGCCTTATAATTGCCATTAGAGATTTTGGATGCACTACTATGATCCCAGCAGCACCAGTTTTGTTAAATTGTTCCATGAGTATGAATGAATTTGTGTACAAGAACAACTTCATAGGACTCGTTGGCACTGAATACTAGATTTTAAATTCTGCTTCCTGTATACCCAAACAAAAGTTAATAGTTTTCAAAAAAAAATAATGGCACAATACATTAACAACAATGAAGATAAATACAACTCTTCCCATTAGCACCATCAAGGAATCTTCAGAATAGAGAAACATACATAAGGTCAGTCCAGTCATGAGTGTTCAAACTTCAAAGGAAATTGCATTCATCAAGTAGGACAATAGTCAAACCTAATGGGAGAGAGATATCCTAAATTAATTTTGCAAAGCCTTCGGGCTAAGGAGGTAAATGGGAGAGGGAGACACAATAAAATCAAAGACTTGCTTCATGGATACACATGACCTGGAGAATATCTTATAGATATAAAGTGGAATGAAAAAGTAACAACTAATGGAATTAGGAATTGCGGGAGAAATAGAATGGAGTGCACCTAAGGGGCCAATATAGGAGCAAGGGAGAAAATATTTGACAGAGGAAATTGAAAGAGGATAAGTAGGGTTACTTCAATCCTGCAATAGACACATGTTTGTTGGGATTATCATCCAAAACGACTTAAGTTGTTTGACAAAGTTTGGCCAGCATACAAAAACATTGCAAAACAAACTGTAAAATATCCATCAGAAATTAAAATTTGGAAAGACACATAGAAAAGAATGTTATGAATATGACATAAACTTCATGATGAGAATATTGAAAAAAAAATCTAGCCAGCGGACATAAAAACCTTTCAAAGCAGACTGTAAAATATCCATCAAAGATGAAAATTTGGAAAGATACATAGAATGTTAATGAGTTGACATCGACTCCAGGAAAGTGGGGGATGCCTTGGCTATAGCAATGGATGTAGCTTGTTTTCCATGCCTTTACATACCTTATCAAGTCAACTAAGCACTGAAGAAAATCCACAAGCTAAAAAAAAAAAAAGGCTAAATAAGAATAAAACCCCAAAATAAAGAAAATCCAATGCCACCACCATACACAAAGCCCATCAGCAAGTGCCAAGCACCAAGCCCACGATACCATAACAACCATCTCATCAGCGCCCAGCCACGGTCGAGGAGTCACACGCTGCACACACAGAAAACAAAAAAAATTAGTAATAAAAAAAAAAAAAACACAGGTGCAAGCCCGCAGACCACTCCCAAACCACAAGAAGGAGAGCCTACATGGCACAGGCCACTAGAAAGCATTGACAACTGACCACGCCAACCATACAACCGAGGTTAAGAACACATGTCAAGCCCGACCATCGAATATCAAGAGAAGAATCCAAGTATCGACAACACCCACACCAAGGAGGGAGCCAAAGCTCACGCAGTACACGTCCACCTGCACAACGCGACCTGCAACCTGCAAGCCACACAACACAAGTCAACACAACACAAAATCATAACACATCAAGCGCCAAGCACAAATACATATCCTTGGGCATGAAGCGCTAAGCACCCGAGATTTGCAAGTTACACAACACAAAGCCAACGCACCTATACCAACACACAACACATCACAATCTAATGAAAATACCAGCGCGAAACCATTGAAGGGATGAGCCCACAAAGGATGTATTTCAAAAAAAAAACTATTACAAGCTAGCGCCTGCAAAGCAACAGGTCCAGGATCAGTTTGTCAGAGACACCAGAGCATTGAAAATACACTACACCAGCACCAGTGCCAAGCATCAAGAGACACGAAGGAGGAGTTCACAAAGGGGGCGCAAATGGAATGCACTATGCGTCAAAGGACAAGCGCCCAAGCGCCAAGCCCATAAGGGATTTTGTGTGCTCTACGCCTCACAGACAACCACACAACACAAAACAACACACATAATACAAGCTCAACGCCAAAGCCAGCGACCAAGTGCCAAGATAAGCCATCGAGGAATGAGGGAACGTGCCACTGTGCTAGATGCGCCCTCCATTCCTGGAACACGAGTTACCAGGGTCGACCTAGTAGGGAGATGGCTATGGCCACAGGCCTCATCCTTCACCCTGAATGCTTAAAAAAAAAACGAAATGAAAAGAGGAGAAGAGTAGGGTTCGAAGTGATAAGGATGAGGAAATTAGGGTTAGGTGATAAGAATGAAGGAGAGGGGGCACGTGGGCCTCATGCGAGGACCCACTGCCCGACTCTAAATTTTTTTATTATTATTTTATTTTTTTATTATTATTTATTTTTATTCATTTATTATTTTAATTTTTCTTTATTTATTATTTTATTTTAATTGTAATGTAATTGTTTTATTCTATTTTTTACTTATTATTTTAGTTTATTTTTATTTTTATTATTTTTATAAAAAAAAATATTTTATTAAAGATATTGTTATTATCTTTAATTAAGGTTTAAATTATTAATGTTTAATTTAGGTTAAATATTAATTATTTAATAACAATAATATTTAAATCTAAATATATATACAAGTGATAACTAATCAACTAATTAATGTGAATAATTAGGAAGATTAATTAATTTAATTGGTTAATTAAATTAGGGATTAACTAAGTGATTAGTTAGGTACTTAAGTAGGATACCAATGATAATATTAAAATTTCTGGATTTACTAAATGCGTTGATTAAGGCGACTGAAACTTAGGCTTTGTTGATTAAGTTTAGTCTAGATTATTAGTTTTTAATAATTAATCAACATTAGGTTGGAAGTCACCTTAATTAGTTGTAAGTGAAAAGTTTAAAGGAATTAGACTAGGACAAGCGGGAGGAGGCTTCATGTGCACTAGACAGGTAAGTAGAGAAATTGGGGAGTATGGTGTAAAGCTAGCATAGCTACGAGGCAAGAGGGTCAATAGTTTTCTTAGACAGTGATACCAAGCTTAGACACTTAACCATAACCTAACCACTCCCCTAAAGAGAGTAACGTCTGTTTACAGACAAGTAAAAAAAAAACTTACGCCTAACCCTGTTTTCTAGTTAAGTTGCGCAATGAGAAACATCCTTGAACTCACCCTGAAAACTTTGGTTGATGTAGGTTAAATCATATAGGATGGTTAGGACTCGAGGGAATCAAGGCAGAGGAGCATTGTCGTAGGCACCGCCAACACCGACAACGCCGCCACCACCATCACTCGAACTAGCTCTCATACTGCGCTCTTTGGAGGCCATAAATGAGACTTTAAAGGGGCGACAACCAGCAGGGATCGAAGTGGAACCCCCACCATCTGGAATGGGTAATCCAGAAGCATCGAGGGATTCAGGGGGAGGACCTCCACCCAAAGACATCACTAGAGAATTACAGAAGATCAAACTTTCGGAGTTTGCCGGGGGTCACGCCAGTGAGCACGCAGAACCATGGTTGGAAGGCATGACAAGGTGTTTTTCCTTAAGGGACTATGTGTCCACCTCAAAGGCAAAGATAATGATTTTTCAATTAAGAGACAATTCCTTGAACTGGTGGGGCAACCTGGAAAGACAACTGCATCTTACCCCGGACACCATATCTTGGGAACTTTTCGAGGAGAGGTTCCGAAGGAAATATCTGCCAGCTTACTATGAGGAACAATAGGTAGGAGCATTTCATGCTCTAGTACAGGGAAACAGGACCGTAGAGGAATATGATATTAGGTTTATGGAATTGATCAAGTATGTTTCATATATGGATAATGACCAATGACAGGCATAACGCTTTGTCTATGGGCTAAACCCTAAGATAAGAGCTATGGTGTGGATGTGGAAACCGTCTTCAGTAGTGGAAGCTGTGGAAAATGTGCATTATGCGGAGGAACACATGAACTTAACTAGAGGTACGGGACCTTCCTTTCCGCATCGTCCTGGATTCATGGGGAAGGCCCCTAGGACATTTCCCAGGGGAGGGGGCTCTCCATATGGTAACAGAATCGCACCAAGGACAGTAGCCGCAGGGATTTCAATGGCAGTGAGTGTAGGATCTCATTCATCACCAACGATGCAGGCAGGTCCATGACCATCTCAAGGAGCAGCTAGTAGGGGCAGGGGTTCCAGGGGAAGGAACTTGTTTCAGAGACAGTCACAAAACAGTGCGCAGGTTCAATCTCATGTTACTTGTTGGGGATGTGGAGGACCCCATTACCAGCGTGACTACCTAGAGTTACAAGCAATATTTGTGCATAGAAAAGGAAAGGCCCCGATGGGAAGAGCCAGTAGCAGCCACCAAATTTACACAGCGGTTAATAATCGCTAGGCCGAACATCAATCCATGGTGGTGGAGTCATTAGGTACGCTAAATCATATCAATGTTAAGATTTTATTTGATTCTGGTGCGACAAATAGTTTCATTTCACCATCTGCATTAGAAAAGAGTGGGTTGGCAGCCTACAAGCACAATGACTTTAAACAAGTCGAGATGGCTTTGGGGGAAAAACAATCAGTAGGACCTAGAGTCGATAATTATATAGTAGACCTGGGAGTGTGTGCTTCCAGGTTGCAGGTATACATCACTGCTCTCGGGGCGTATGACCTAATCATTGGAATGGATTGGTTAGAAGCTCATCGAGCTTTGGTAGATTGTTTCTCAAAAAGGGTGCTTTGTGTCAACAACGAAGGAAGGCCAATAGAGATCCATGGTGTATGGAGAAAGGTGTCATTACGCTTTATCTCAACTATGAAGGTTAAGAGATGCTTGAGGCAAGGGTGTCGAATTTATGTCGTTGAAGCAGTGAATGAAAGGAAGGGACCCTCATTAGATTAGTACCCGGTATTGTCATAATTTAAGGATGTTTTTCCGAACGAGTTACCAGGGTTACCTCCTGAGAGGGAGCTTGATTTTACTATTGAGCTAAAACCTGGTGCAGAACCAATTTCCAAGACTCTGTATCAGATGACAGCGCCAGAACTTTGTGAGTTGCAAATGCAGTTGAAAGAGTTACTGGACTTAGGGCTAATAAGGCCCAGTGTTTCACCTTGGGGTGCACCAGTAATTTTTGTAAAGAAGAAGGATGGATCCTTACGATTGTGTATATATTACAAGGACTTGAAATGTGCTATAGTGAAAAATAGGTACCCAATGCCGCGAATAGATGACCTCTTTGATCAGATGAAAGGAGCAGCGGTATTCTCAAAGGTCGATTTGTGATTAGGGTATCATCAGTTAAGGATTAAGGAAGGAAATATCCCAAGAACTGCCTTTCGAACTTGGTTTGGACATTATGAGTTTGTCTTAGTACCTTTCGGATTGACCAATGCACCAACAGTATTCATGAGCCTCATGAATGGCGTATTCCAGAAGTACTTAGACCGTTTTGTACAAGTTTTTCTAGATGACATCCTCATCTATTCCAAGAACGAAAGAGAACATGAGGAACACTTACAAGTGGTGTTATCCTACCTTAGAGAGAATAAATTGTATGGTAAGTTGTCGAAGTGTTCCTTCTTCCAGAAAGAGATCCACTATTTAGGTCATATCATTTCCGGTGAAGGAATCTCTATGGACCCGGAAAAGGTAAAGGCCATTATGGAGTGGCCAGTGCCAAAAAATTCCCATGAGGTGAGAAGCTTCATGGGGCTAGTAGGTTATTATTGGAGATTTGTGGAAGGATTCTCAAAAATAGCGAAACCCATCACCACTTTGAAGCGCAAGGGGGTTAGGTATGAATGGATAGAAGAATGTGATAGTGCATTCATTGAGCTTAAGAGGTTACTAACTAGTGCGCCAATTCTATGAGTGCCGGATATGGAAAAGGAATTCACAATCTGCACGGATGCCTCAAAGCAGGGGTTGGGGGCCGTGCTAATGTAGGATGGATGAGTGATAGCTTATACGTCAAGGAAGTTGAAGAAACACGAAGAGATATACGTGAATCATGATTTAGAGTTGGCAGCTGTAATGCTAGCTCTGAAACTTTGGAGGCACTATCTTGTGGGGCAACACTTTGAGCTCAAAATGGACCATCAAAGTTTAAAACATCTCTTCACTCAAAGGGATCTGAATTCTAGGCAAAGGAAATGGAGTGATTTTATGAGTGAGTACGATTTTGGTATTTCATACATCAAGGGAAAGGAAAATGTGGTCGTAGATGCCTTGAGTAGGAGACCACGTGTCTTCTCCTTGATACCCTTAAAAGTCAATATGAGGGAACGTGTGTTGACACAACTCCAAGAAGGCAGTTGGTATTTAAAGGTTACTTCAAACCTCCAGAGTGGGAGGCAATTAGATCCAAAGTATGAAGGATAGAGTTTGGAAGCAAACAGACTGTTAAGATATAGGGGAAGGATGTACATCCCTGAAGATGGGGATATTCGAAGCATCATACTGAAGGAAGCCCATAGAGCACTTTATTGTGCGCATCTGAGTGTGAAGAAGATGTACGCAGACATGAGGAAGCTCTTCTTCTAGGTAGGCATGAAGCGCAATGTAGTCCATTTTGTTGCGAAATGCCTAGAGTGTCAACAAGTGAAAGCCAACCACCATCACCCGACAGGCCTCCTACAACCACATGATGTTCCTATGTCCAAATGGGAAGTCATCTCTATGGATTTTGTTGTGGGGTTGCTGCTCACATCTCATAGAAACAATTCCATTCTTGTGATAGTGGATAAGTTAACCAAGAGTGCCCATTTTATTCTGGTTAGAGACACTTACGATGTCACTGATGTGGCACATGTGTTTGTAAATGAGGTTATCTGTTTGCATGGGATACCTAAGAAGATCATTTCATATAGGGACTCCAGATTCACTTCTAGGTTTTGGACAAGTTTGAAGTCAACATTGGGGACTCAGTTGAACTTAAGCACAACTTATCATCCTGAAACAGATGGGAAAACTGAGAGAGTAAATCAATTCATGGAAGACATGCTTAGGATGTATGTCATGGATAATCAAACCCAGTGGGAGAAGTACCTACCTTTGGTAGAGTTTGCCTACAATAACAATTTTCATAGCTCCATCGGAATGCCACCCTACGAAGCTTTGTATGGAAGGCCATGCAGAACGCCGTTGAGTTGGGATAGATTAGAAGATCAAGTAACAATTGGGCTAGAATTGATTCAAGATATGGAGGAACAGGTCATTCAGATTAGGCAGAGACTAAAGGAAGCATAGGATAGGCAGAAAAGTTATGCGGATGCACATAGGACCGACCGAAGTTATGAAGTGGGAGACCAGGTTTTCATTCGTATCAAGCCTAATAAGAGTACCATACGGTTCGAGAAGGGGACAAAGTTGTCACCTCAATTTATAGGACCCTTCAAAATCCAAGAGAAAATTGGACCCGTTGCCTATCGTCTCGTACTGCCACCCCACTTGCATAAAACTCATAACGTTTTTCATGTATCTGTTTTACGTCATTATGTTGCTGATGAATCACATAAACTAAATTGGAAAGAATTGTAGGTATCGGACGTGGGAACTCTCACGGTAGAACCGTTACACATATTGGACCATAGAGTTCGACAACTTAGGAACCGTCTGGTAGACCAAGTTAAGGTCCAATGGGACAAGTATATTCCAGGATCTTCTACTTGGGAAGACGCCGAGACATTACGACGAGACTATCCCTCGCTTTTTTGACCACCTCAAGAATATGTTTCTCGAAGGTTGGGTGTATGTAACACCACCTTTTGACTTAGAAAACCAAGATTACCTGAGGCCTACACTTTTATTTTCTACTCACAGTGAAACTATTAAATGATACACTTAAACTTTTAAGACGTATGAACCTTTATGAATGTTTAAATATATTCGGATAATGATGGATATGATGCAATATATTGTGAGAATGTAAATTTTATGA
>ML832155.1:53402-70085 GCA_009831015.1 Picea engelmannii | reverse complement strand
TTTTTCCATGAAATGGGGGTCATATGCCTACAATGTCATTCCCTCTGGGCTAAATAATGCACCCATATTTTGTTTTAGGGCCATGGTTTTGGTGTTCCACAAGTATAGCCATAAGTTCCATGAGGTATACTTATATTCTTTAACAATGTATAGTTTGTTGCAAGATCATGTGGCTAAAATAAGGATGATGCTAGAAAGATGTTGATATATGCAACTATCCTTAAACATTAAGAAATGCATCTTGTGTACCCCATTCAGTGTTCCTTTTTTCCATACTTTCTATAAGTAGAGATTATTGGTTGATCCATTGGAGATAGTGGTAATTGTGAATTTTCCTATGCTAGAGAATATTCCTACACTATGGTCAACATTGGGTCATATAGGATATTTCCACATATTCATCAAGGGATAAGATAATATAAAACTACAGATGGAAAACATAATACACAAATATGTCCCATTTATATGGAATACAACCTATGTGGAAGGATTTTTTGGGTTAAAATAGTAGATGGTTACAATTCCCATTCTAGTTTTTCTTGACTATGTGAAAATTTTCCACATTCACATGGATGCACCTAGAATTGTATTGGGGAATGTGTTATTGTAGCCAAGGAAAGGCACTCTAGATCACACTATATGATTTTAGTGTATAAATGTATCCCTTACAAAGTGTAATTATATCGTTATAGAATGCGAAGGATTCGCCATCATAAATGCACTAGAGAAATGTTGGTTGTGGAGCTTGATTATCTTCCTGATTCAGAGGTCTTGTTTCAACCGTGTTGCCTTGTAAAATATTGTAATCTAATAGTTAATCTGAACCGTTCATTATAAGGTCGCAGATATGATAGTAGAATTTATGTTAGGGATTTTTCCCTATAAGGAAACCCTCTTTTATGTATGAGGGAATTGTATTGTGGTTGTGTGAGCGAGTGAATATTGTATTATGAGAGAGGAGATTGCAAGAGAAAGAATAGAACGTTACAACGAGTATGATGTAGGTTGTATCCCTTCATTTTGTTGGATAATAATGAAGGAACTGGAAATTTCTCTAGTGGATGTAGCCCACATTGGGTGAACCACGTATATATGTGTCTATTGTATCGTGTATCTTCTGTGTTTTATTTCTACATTTGTTTTATTTTATTTCTTTGCGATCCTATTTTTCTAACAACTGGTATCAGAGAAAAAGGTAACTCATAGGAAAATAAGGTTCCTGGTTCAAGTGGGAGCAATGACAGAAGATGGAAAGTTTAAGGTCAAGAAATTTAATGGCCAAAACTATCAGTTATGGAATATGTGGATGGAATATTATTTATATCAGAATAATATTTACCTATTGTTGGGCAGAAAAGAAAAACAATCGATGAGTATGAAGGATAAAAAATGGGAGATTCTTGAAAGAAAAGCACTGGGAAGGATACAACTATGTCTGGAATCATCAACGGATTTCAATATTTTGAAATAAAAGACAACGAAGGATATGATGAACTCATTGGCTAAACTATTTGAAAAAACATCCGCTTCCAAAAAGGTATTTCTAATGAATCTATTATTTAATATGAAGATGTCAGAAGATGGGTATGTTGTTGATCATTTAAATGAATTCAATACGGTTACTAATCAGCTAAGTCATGTAAAAGTGGGGAATTTGAGGATGAGGCTAGGGCTCTTCTAATCTTATGATCATTGCCAAAAATCTGGAATGACTTGGTCATGGTTGTAAATAACTCTGTCTCTGGTTCAAACACTCTAAAATTTGATGATGTTGTTGGTGTTATCCTTAGCGAGGAAATGCGATGAAAAAGCACAGGTGAGACATCAGGTAATTCATTGACCATGGAGAATGGGAGAAGTGAAAGGGAAAGAGGAAAGAGTCCAAGAAATTGTGGGAAGTCTAGGAAGGGAAGATCCAAATCCAAACTAGGAAATATAGAGTGTTGGAATTGAGGGAAGAAATGACATCTAAAGAAAGACTGCAAAGCTCCAAAGAAACAAGAAGATGGACAACAAGAGAAAAATCAGGAAGAAAATGTAGCAGGTGATGTGTTACAAGATTCTTTGATTATTTATTTAGATAATATTAATGAGTCTTGGGTAGTAGATTCAAGGGATTTATTTCATGCCACACCCCATAGGAAATATTTTCAAAATTATGTTCAAGGTGATTTTGGATAGGTTTATTTGGGTGATGATGAACCATGTCAAATTGTTGGAATGAGTAAGGTACAAATAAATAAATAAAAAAATGGAAACCAATGGTTATAGAAAGAGGTGAGACATTTACTAAATCTGAAAATAAATATGATTTCAACAAGACAGTTGGAAAGTGAAGGTTGTATATCAACATTTATAGATAAGGTGTGGAAGGTCACTAAAGGATCATCAATAATGGAAAAGGGAGAGAAGGTAGTAATGTTGACTCTTCAATCACTTTAGCTTTTACAGGTGTGGATACAACACTGTGGTAGCATAGGCTTGGACACATGAGTGAGAAGGGAATCTAGATACTTTACAAAAGGAATTTGTTGCCAGATCTTAAACAAGTTGATTTAGATTTTTGTGAGAACTGTATTTATGGAGAAAAAAAGAGATTCAAATTTCTCAGATCCGAGAAGGAAAAGAAGAGTGAAAAGTTAGATCTTGTGCATACATATGTATGGGGACCAACTCAGGTATCATCTCTTGTTGGCTCTTGTTATTATTTAACTTTTATTGATGATGCAACTAGAAAAAATTGGGTTTATTGCATTCGACAAAAATCTAATGTTTTTGACACTTTTAAGAAATGGAAAGTTTTAGTTGAGAATGAGACAGGAAAAAGATTGAAGTGTCTCAGATCAGAAAATGGAGGTGACTACTACAACAAGGAGTTTGATCGTTATTCTTCATACCATGGGATTCATAGAGAGAAGATAGTTCTAGGAACACCACAATAAAATGGTGTGTCAGAAAAGATGAACATGATAATCATGGAACATGCAAGGAGTATGATAATGCATGTTGGGTTTCCCTTACAGTTTTGGAAAGATGTTGTAGATACTGTTGTTTACTTAATAAACAGAGGGCCTTCAAGCTCCTTGGATGGTGGCATTCCAAAAGATGCATGGACATGTAAAAAGGTAAACTACTCATTTTTGAAGACTTTCGGTTGTGACGCATTTGTCCATATTGGTAAAGAAAATAGAACAAAGCTTGAGGAAAAATCCAAGAAGTGTACCTTTATTGAATATGGTGTTAATGTTTTTGGTTATCGCTTATGGGATTATAAAAATCATAAAATAATTAGGAGTATAGATGTGGTATTCAATGAAAGGGTCATGTACATAGATCAGTTGCAGAGAAAGAAACATGAAAAGAAAAACATAGAATGCATAGTGCTTGATGAAATCAAAGAAAATGAAATTCCAAAGGTACTAGAAAAACAAAATGTACAATAACAAGAGCAACATGTACCTCAAACTCTTGCAAGTGTTGTTAGAATATCTACCAAGTTAAGTAGACCCCCTGAACGATGCTCTCCTTCATTGTATTATTTATTGTTGACTGATTCTGGTGAACTAGAAAGTTATGAAGAGGCATTGCAAGTAGACACAAAAAAAAAAGTGGGAGAAAGACATGAAAGAGGAAATGGATTCCTTGGTAAATAACCAGACTTGGGACTTGGTTCAGTTTCCTGTAGGAAAAAGAGCATTGCATAATAAATGGGTTTACATGTTGAAGGAAGAAGATGGAGGCAAAAAGAGGTACAAGGATAGACTTGTTGTGAAGGGGTTTGCACAAAAGAAAGGTATAAATTTTCAATACCCTGGTCTCGAGTCTCCATATTAAATAATGTATTTTTTTTATTTGACGAAAGGCTAGAGCACCCAAACAATTAAAAGAGGTCGGAGTGCCTAGGAAATGTAATGTTTTGATAATCGTTAATAATAAAATGCATCGCTAGATGCTAGATGGACAAGGAAAAGAGTTATAGGGGGCTATGATTCCACGAGAGAGGGGGCTTGAGGGGCTAAGTATTTATTTTATATTTTATTTACCCATTTTGGTTTTAATGGATAATAGCAGTTACACGAGCTTCTTGAGGGAAGGCCAAGTGGTTCTTGTTTCCAAGAAATATATAAACCCATCTTTGATTTATTTGGGGGGTTCACACTCTTCACTTGTTTCACTCTTCATTTACTATTGATCGTTCATAATTCTTCATTCCTTTTGATCTTGGCTTGGAAAAGAAAAAACGAATTGTTGGAGAGGAGACATTTTTTTGTTGGCCGTAGTAATTGTTGGTGTATTCCAACCATGAATTGATGCTTGTATGCCTAATATGCATATGCATGTGCTAAATTTTTCTCATAGTTGTGAATCTTGAGAGTCCTAGCATGGATATTCTTGACCAGATGCATTGGAGCCCTGGAAGGAGGTGGACATCCTGAGGGATTACGTGGTAGAGAAGGGGGTTCATTCTCTTGGGTTGTGTAGGCTGGAGAGAAGATAGATGGCATATTTTTTATTGTTGTGTGTTGAGAAACCTTTGAGAGATTGAGTGCTGACTGGTTTGGGAAGTTGAGTGACACCCTAGAACTGTCCTTGTGGATTCATAGCCTTGGATTGGGGGTGACATGTTATTGAGATTTAGAATAACAACATCTATGGTTGGGTGGAATGCCCTTGGTCTGTAACTAGTTGGTGATTGGTTTTAATAAAGAAAAGTGATCTTATTATGTGTTTCTCTACTCATGTATTTATTTCCGATGTATATTAATTATTATATATGAGATTCATTTTTATAATTTGCTTGCTTGATGATTATTGTTGTGCATGGCATATTTTCCATTTCTTTTATGATGTAGCATGAATCTTGATTATTGCATGTGAGTCTTTCATGCTTCTTTATTAATTAAATGTCATCATAAATTTGAAATAAGTTTTGAAGTGTTTAATTTGAAGCAGCATGACCAGCCTGCGAGTGGTTGGGTACATTACAGATTGGTATCATAGCTTCTAGCTCAACACCAGACTAGTATGGGCTATAACTAGTGCAAATTTGACAAATTCGCAGTTGCAGTTTTGTCTATGACGAACTTGGGGGGGAAATAAAGAAGAACAGAAGTGAAATCCCCAAATTGCAAGCAGATTTCAAATTTCAGTGCTTCAGAGAAGTCAAATAAGTGAGTTATGGCGTCGATCTGCAATTGCGGAGTTGAATTTAGCCTTGGAAGTTGAGTTTCAGTGAGTTTCGTGGTGACTGTGTAGTTTTGTGAACTGGCATCCTAGATTAATTCGACCATGAGGATCAATGGTTGAGATTTAGTCATAGAGGATCGAAGTAAGGCATTCCCAAAGGGCTTTCAGGAAGGAAGTGTCAAAAAGACTTTAGAGTCGGGCATGATATTGAGTCTGAAGGGAGGAGTCTAATGACATGAGCCCGAAATAAAAAGAGTTTTCATATCAATCATATCCATTCTTAGTTGTAGATCTTTCAGAAGGATGGATTTAGAAGGCCTTAATTTAGACATAAGTTTGAAGTCTGAAGAAGAGAAGCCTGAAGGTAGAATCCTGAAATAACGAGAGCCATTGGATCAATCAAGATCATTCTCAGTCGTATACTTCTCAGGATGATTGATTTGGAAGGCATAAGTTCAAACATAAGTTTGAAGTCCGAAGAAGAGAATCCCGATGGTAGAAGCCCAAAAGAACAAGATTCATTGGATCAATCGAGATCATTCTCAGTTGTATACTTCTCGGAAGAGATGGTTTTAGAAGTTCTGAATTCAAACATAAGTTTGAAGTTCGAAGAAGAGAAGATCGGTGGTAGAATCCCGAAAGAATGAGAGCCATCAGATCAGTCAGGTTCATTCTTAGCCGCCAGATCTTGTAGAGATGTTCTTTTAGAAAAGTGTTTTCATAAGAGTTTCGATAAAGTCAGTCTAATCTAGGTAACCAATGCACAATTTTGGACCCCGAGATGATCATGGTTGTTGATCGACACGATTCATAACTGTTTGATCTATCAGACGAGCATTTTTTCTTGGAAGGGATGAGGGTCGGGGAGAATTCCATGTAAGTTTCCACGTCAGCATGCCATGTCAGAGGACACATCAACAAAGGGGTGAATCAACCAATGCCACATAGCATTCAAATGCAAGTCTTTGGAAGGAGGTTGTCGGAGTGTTGGTTCATGAGTGTTTTGGACAAGTTATCCTGATAGGCTATCGGAGATCAGAGTTTGGAAGGGATGATGAGCATGGCAAGTTGTGTTCTCTGACGAAGGTCTCCCGATGAGATGATTCTGATAGTGTTTTGGACTGTGGATTTAAGAGGAAATCATGTACCCCAACAATTTGAAGCTTTCCGATGGGAAGAGATTCTGAAGAATATCAATGGTCTAGATCTCTTATGGATTGAGATCAATGGTTCAAATTGCCACATAGGCAAAACTGTCCATCAATTTCGAAAAAAAAAACTAAGTCTGGAGCCATTTCCTTATTTTGGGCATAACTGGATAAAATCACGTCATATTGGGATGAAACTTATGGGTTTTTTCCACAGAGAGGAGATCTAAATTTTTTCTAGAGAATGCCCTTGTCCATTTCTTCTTGGATTTGTTAGAAAATGTGAAGTAGTGTTTTTTAAAGATCCGAGTCCAAATCATTGGAAAAGGTCTAGATTAACCTGAAATTCATGGAGAGAGTCCATAAAGTAGATAAAGAAATAACCCACAAAGGAAATGAATAAATACTAAAGGGATTGGAATGGGGATGCTAAAATAGGCCAAAATCCACTATTTCAAGCCACTTTTTAGGGATTTTTGAGATTTTTGTAGAAGGAAAAGTGACCCTAGATCACAAAATTGGAAAAAGTTAATTAATCAACAATTTATGTACTCATTAAGACAAACAACTTTGGTGTATTGAATTTTTTCCATAAGTGCATAGATTGAGAGATAGCCAGTTTTGCTAAAAATTTCCCAAGTCTGGAAAAAGGGGTGAAAAAGGGAAAAATGGTCATTTCCAGATTGATGTAATTTTTGAATGATGAATCCGATTGAAAATATGAGAGTTTTTATGAATTATTTGTCATTAATATTATCTATTCCTCATACAATTTTTTCTCTATTTCCTGATATATTTTCCTCTGCAGTTGACTGAAGTGGGAATTTCAATAAAATTACACCAGTAGAGAAAATGCACAAATGGGGTGAAAGTGGTTTTTTTCAGGAAGCCATAACTTTCAGCTCCGAGATCCAATCGGGGCATGAATATAGTCATTGGAAACATTATTCATAGGATAATAACCTAAAATTATTATAATTTGTAGAATTGTGATATAAATATTGATAATTTGAGCAAAAAAAGGACTTGTAGCATTAATTGACAATTTTTTATGATATGCATATTTCTAACAAAAATGGTTGCTTGCACATTTTGCAGAATTAGGGAGTATAAACATATCAGTTCAAGATAATAATTAATATTCAATAAATGGACAAAGGAGAGGGAGTCTCCAATCATGATAAAAAAGATAAAGGACAAAATATTAGTTTTGGTAATGTAGAGATATAATCCAATGGGAACAAGGGCAGAGGGGAGAAAGAAACCTTAATAGAGATTGTAAGAAGCTTGAGAATAAAAGTGCAGAGTTACAAAGAAGATAATGAGAGGCCGATGAGAGAAAAAAATCAGATAAATTCTCAAGTGATGCAAAGCCTAAATCAGTTGCAGAGGCAAGTGAGGAATGGACTAGACTCAATATGGGAGAAAAAATGAAGATATCGTGAAAGAAGAGATATCTATAGAAGAGTTGGTTATTCAAGAAGTGCTAGTAGAAATCATAGACATCAATCACCTCCTTACTCATCAAGGAAATTTTATGCATCTGAAGATCACATAAGTAGTCCATAAATGTCTCATGTTAGGCACCAAAGAAGAAGATATGAATTGGACGGTTTGAAAGGAGAGTTAAGGAAGCTTAGTACACCATCCTTTGATGGTGAAATAAAAAGGGAAAATGATGATGAGGCCTGGTTTCTTGGAATAGGGAAGTATTTTCAATTGCACAATTACTCGTCTAATCTAGAAGCCAAAATTTTCACCTACCATTTGCATGGAAAAGTTGTATGTGTTGGGATCAACTTAAGCAAGTTGAGCACATAAATGATAGCATGATCACTTGTAATAAATTCAAGAGATATTTTCAGAAGGAGTACCTTTCATATCACTTCTATGAAAATAAAATGTAGGAGTTCTTTGAACGTAGGCTAGGAAGCATTACCATGGAAGAGTATGAAAATAAGTTCTTGGGATTGCTAAAGTATGTGGATTTACAAAGGATTAGAATATGAAAACAAAGAGGTTTTTGAGTGGACTGCCTTCATTTTATAAAGAAAAGATTTAATGTGATGAGCCCATGACTTTGAATGAGACCATCAAGAAGGATAAGTACATGTATGAGCAAGGAAAGGGTAGAGAGTCTTTGCAAAAATATTGGAAGGATAAGGAGAAAGAGAAGTTTGATCAGAGAAATAAAGGATTTAAACCTCCTTTCAACATAAATATCCCAAATAAAAATCAGCAAGACCAACCTACTAAGGATGAATCTTAAAGAGAATACTCCTTGGGAAAAAAGGGATGGCCACCAATCCAATGTTGGGGATGCAAAGAATATCACTTGTACAAGGATTCTCCTCACAAAAAAGGCAAAGTGAAGACCATGCACAACATCCAAGAGGCTACAACAATAGAAAACATGGGTAGAATATATTCATCCTTAGAATATTGACAAGCAAAGTACCAATCCAATATGATCAAGGTGGAAGGTAAGATCATTAATTAGCTTGTTGCTATTTTAATTGATTTAGGAGCAAGCCATTGTTACATTGACCCTAAAATAGTGGATAGATTACATTTGGAGAAAAGTGATCTTGAAAAATCAAGTCTGGTTCAACTAGCCACTGGAACCTAGAGAAGGATCAATGAGATGGTTAGAGGTTGTCCCACAAATATTAACGGAGTGAATACTAATGTTGATATAAATATTATACCATTGGTATCTTATGATATTCTAATTTGAATGGATTGTTTGGACAAGCATGATGTTGTCCTAGATTGTCATAACAAGACATTTACATGTCTTGATGAAGAAGGAAAACATACCACTGTGAAAGGAATTCCAAGACCCATTTCTCTAAGGGATATTTCATCCTTACAATTGAACAGATGTTTTAGGAAAGGATGTCAATTGTATGCAACCCATGTGGAGGAGCCAAAAAAGACAAAAGGGCCAAGCATTGAATATTTTTTGGTACTGCAAAAGTTTGAAGATATATTCCAAGAAATACCATGATTGACACCAAAGAGGGAGATATATTTCTTTATTGATTTAGTACTAGGAGCTTCCCCAATACCAAAACACCTTACAAAATGAGTACATTGGAATGAAAGGAATTACAAATGCAACTGGAAGAATTATTGAAGAAAGGGTACATACGTCAAAGTGTTTCACCTTGGGGAGCACTAGTACTCTTTTTCAAAAAGAAGGATGGAACATTGAGGTTGTGTATTGACTTTAGACAGCTAAATAAATCCATTGTGAAGAACAAATACCCTCTAGATACAATTGATGACCTCTTTGATAAGCTAAGTGGGGAAATTATATTTTCAAAAATAGACTTGAGATTAGGATACCACGAGGTAAGAATCAAGGAATAATACATCAATAAGATAACCTTTAGAAATAGGTATGAGCATTATGAATTTGTAGTGGTGCCATTTGGACTGACCAATGCACCAAATGTCTTTATGTGCTTAATGAATGGCATATTCAAAAATTATTTGGATAAGTTTGTCATAGTATTCTTGGATGACATGCTTATCTATTCTAATTTAGAGGAAGCGCGTGAACATCACTTAATATTAGTGTTGCAAGTACCGAGGGAACATCAATTGTATGTCAAGCTTAGTAAGTGTTTTTTTTATGAAGAAAAAATCCATTACTTGGGACACGTTATTTCATAACAAGGTATAGTAGTGGATCCAGAGAAGATTGAAGCCATTAGAGGATGGTCAACACCAATGAATGTTTCAAAAGTTAGATCTTTTATGGGATTAGCTGGTTACTATAGAATATTTATAGAAAATTTCTCTAATATTTTTTATCCCATCACTTCTTTGCAAAAGAAGAGAATTAAATTTGAATGGAGAGTTGAGTGTGAAGATAACTTTAATTTGTTGAAAGAATTACTTACTAGTGCACCTATTTTAAATATTGCTAACCCAAATGAAAGTTTTATGGTATGTATAGATGTGTGCATGAAAGGACTTGGTGGAGTCTTCACTCAAAATGGACATGTCATTGTTATGAGTCTAGAAATCTTAAATAACATGAGAGGAACTATGCCACACATGACTTGGAACTTGTTGTCATTGTTCATGCATTGAATATGTAGAGGAATTATCTCATGCAAGAGAGATTTGAATTAAGAACAAACCATAGTGGTATGAAATGTATTTTTGAACAAACAACTTTGAATGCCGGGCAGACAAGATGGTTGGAATTTTTAAGTGAATACAATTTTGACATCAAGCATATCAAAGGAAAATAAAATAAATGTGTTGATGCACTTAGTAGAAGAATACATCTCGTGCATGTGGCAACCATTAGTATGCATCAATTAGATTTCAAGAGAAAAAATTTAGATGTTGTTGTTACATATCAACATTAACTACGGGTAAAAGAAATCTTATAGCAGGAGAATGTACAATATAAAATTAAACAATATGATATTAAGGAATATGTATTACTTATGCATAAGAATATAATTTATGTTCATAGTTTCAGATAACTTAGGAATTTGGTATTAAAGGAAATGCATAATGTTCTATATTCCAGACATCCCGACTGCCATAAAACAATTACAGTAGTAAGAAGGCAACTCTTTTGGCCATGAATAAAAGAAAACATTATTTACTACATTTCTAGATGTATGGAATGTCAGAGAGTGAAGGTTGAGCATAGAAACCCAACATGTTTGCTACAACCATCACCAATTCCAGAGAATAAATGGAAATGGTAATCAATGATTTTACAACTAAATTCCCAGGAAAACAAGACAATATGACTCAATAATGGTAGTGGTTGATAAATTGACCAAGGATGCTCATTTTGTTCCCGTAAAAATGACTCATAAAACAACTAATATTTCATAAATTTACATGAGGGAGATTTATAGGTTGCATGGGATACCTAAGGAAATTGTTTCGGACATAGATACAATGTTTACTTTGAATTTCTCGAGGGGATTGTTTAAAGGATTTGGTAGAAATATGAACTTTATCACAACATACCACCCACAGTCAGATGGGAAGACAAAAAGAGTCAACCAATTGATTGAGGACATGTTGAGAATGGAAGTGATGGATAATCCATCTAAGTGGGAAGATTACTTTCACTTGGTTGAGTTTGCCTATAATAATGGGTATCAAGATTAATTGAAAATGAACCCATTGGAATCTTTGTATGATAAGAAATGTATACTCTAGTGAGTTGGAATGACCCAACTGATAGAGTGGTACTTGGGCCAAAATTGCTCAAGGATATGGAAGACCAGATGGTTAGAATTAAGCATAATTTAAAGGAAACTCAAGATAGACAGAAAATTTATGCAGATAAGAACATGAAAACTAGAGAATTTAAAGTGGGAGAGCATGTTCTTTTGAAAGTGAATCCCAATAAGATCTCATTGAAGTTGGGTAGTTGTACAAAGCTAGCAACTAAATTCTGTAGTCCATTTGAGATATTGGATAGAATAGGGCTAGTTGCATACATGCTTGCATTTCCTGCTTCCATGAATGGGCATAATGTATTTCATGTGCCTTTGCTGAAAAAGTATGTACATGCTCCTAACCATATTATTGATTGGAATTTGATTCCGGTAGATCCAAAGGGAGAATTTCAGGTCCAATGAGTGTGAATATTGGACAAAAAATGCTCCAGAATCAAGTTATAGAGCTGGTAAAATTTAAGGGGACCTATTAAGATCTTGAACATGCTACTTGTGAGCATGAAGATGCCATGTGAGCAAAGTACCCACAACTTTTTGATTAATTTTGAAATTTTTATTTTTTGTTTTGTATATGCACTAAGGACAGTGCCAAAATAAGGGGGAGGGGAATGCAATACCCCAGTTTTGAGTCCCCATATTAAATAATGTATTTTGTTTATTTGATGAAAGGCTAGAGCCCCCAAACAATTAAAATATTCCAAAGTGCATAGGAAATGTAATGCTTTGATCATCATTAATAATAAAATATATCGTTGGTTGCTAGACATACAAGGAACAAATTTATAGGGGGATATGATTCCACAAGAGATGGGGATTGAGGGGATACGTATTCGATTTATATTTTATTTACCCAATTTGTTTTTAATGGATAATAACAATTACATGAGCTTCTTGGGGGAAGTCCATGTGTTTCTTGTTTTCAAGAAATATATAAACCCAACTTTGGGTTGTTTTTGGGGTTCACACTCTTCACTTTGTTCACACTTCAATCACTATTGCTCATTCATTTTGATCTTGGGTTGGAAAAGAAAAATGAATTGTTGGAGAGCATCTATTGTTTTGTTGGTTATAGTAATTGATGGTGTATTCTAGCCATGAATTGATGCTTGTATGCATGAGATGCATGGGCATGTGCTAAATTTTTCTCATAGTTGTGAATCCTGAGAGTCCCAACATGGAGATTCTTTATCAGATGCATTGGAGCCATGGAAGGAGGTGGAAAACCTAAGGGGTTGTATAGAAAAGAAAGGGGTACATTCTCTTGGGTTGTGTAGGCTAGAGAGAACAGAGCTGGTGTACTTTGGATTGTTGTGTGTTGGGAAACCTGTGAGAGTTTGAGTGTTGACTAGTTTGGGAAGTTGAGTAACACTCTGGAACCATCCTTGTGGATTCATAGCCCTAGCTCAGGGGTGACATGTTGTTGAGATTTAGAATAACAACGTCAATGGTTGGGTGGATCATCCTTGGTATGTAGCCAATTGGTGATTGGTTTTAATAAATATAAGTACTCTTGCTATGTGTTTCTCTACTTGTGTATTTATTTCCAATGTATATTAATTATTATTTCTGAGATTCATTTTTATAATATGCTTTCTTGTTGATTATTGGTGTGCATCGAATATTTTCCATTTCTTTTATGATGTAGCACGAATCTTGATTATTGCATGTGAGTCTTTCATGCTTCTTTATTAATTAAATGTCATAAAAAAATCAAAATCAGTTTTGAAGTGTTTAATTTGAAGTAGCATGGCCAGCCTATGGGTGGTTGGGTACATTACAAGACAATGGAGGTGAATACTATAGAAAGGATTTTGATCATTATTGTTCATACCATGGGATTCATAGAGAGAAGATATTTCTAGGAACACCACAGGAAAATGGAGTGTCAGAAAGGATGAATAGGACAATCATGGAACATGCAAGGAATATGAGATTACATGTTGGGTTTCCCTTACAATTTTGGGCAGATGTTGTAGATACTGTAATTTACTTAATAAATAGAGGGCCTTCAAGTTCCTTGGATGGTGGAATTATAGAGGAGGCATGGATAGGTAAAAAGGTAAACTAATCATTTCTAAAGACTTTCGGTTATGAAGCATTTGTCCACATTGATAAAGAAAATAGAACAAAGCTTGAGGAAAAATACAAGAAGTGTACCTTTATTGGATACAATGTTAATGATTTTGGTTATCGCTTATGGGATTATGAAAATACTAAAATTATTAGGAGTAGAGGTTCGGTATTCAATGAAAAGGTCATGTATAGAGATCAATTGCTGGGGTAAAAAAAGGAAAAGGAAAACACATAATACACAGTGCTTGATGAAATCAAAGAAAATGAAATTCCAAAGGTACCATAAAATGAAAATGTACAACAACAGGAGAAACAAGTACCTCAAACTCCTACAAGTGTTGTTAGAAGATATATCAGGTTAAGTAGACCCCTTAAACTATACTCTCATTCATTGTATTATTTATTGTTGACTGATTCTGGTGAACCAGAAAGTTATGAAGAGGCAATATAGGTAGACACAAAAAAGGAAGTGGGAGAAAGGAATGAAAGAGGAAATGGATTCCTTGGTAAATAACCAGACTTGGGAATTGATTCAATTGCCTATAGGAAAAAGAGAATTTTAGAATAAATGGTTTTATAGGTTGAAAGAAGAATATGGAGGCAAAAAACGGTATAAGGCTAGAATTGTTGTAAAGGGGTTTGTATAAAAGAAAGATATAGATTTTGATAAAATGTTTTCTCTTGTTAAAATGACTTCAATTAAGACTATTTTAAGTCTTGTGGGAATAAAATATTTGAATCTTGAAATATTAGATGTAAAAACAACTTTTCTCCATGGGGATTTGGAGGAAGAGATTTATATGCAACAACCATAGGGGTATGAGGTCAAAGGAAATGAGAATTTGGTATGCAGGTTGAAGAAGAGATTGTATGACCTAAAGCAAGCTCCAAGGCAGTGGTATTTGAAGTTTGACAAGTTCATGACAAAACAAGGTTATAGTAGATGTCATTCTGATCATTGTGTTTATTTTAAGAGGCTAGAAAATGGAAGCTATATTATATTTCTATTGTATGTAGATGACATGCTTGTTGCAGGGTCTAACATGAATGATATAAATTTTCTCAAAAATAAATTAGCTAATTCATTTGTGATGAATTATTTGGGTGCTACCAAGAAAATCCTTGGTATAAGAATAACAAGAGATGAGAAAAATTGCAAATTGACATTGTCTCAGGGTGACTACATAGAGAAGGTGTTGGGGAGGTTTAGAATGAAGAATGCAAAACCAATTAGTACACCTTTGTCCATCCATTTCAAATTAACCAAGGAAATGTCCCAAGACACATGAGCAAATATAATACATGTCCAGGGTCCCTTATTCATTAGCAATTGGTAGCTTGATGTATGTTATGGTCTGCACAAGACCATATATTGCACATGCAGTGGGAGTTGTGAGTAGGTATATGAAAAATCTAGGTAAAGAACATTGGGAGGCAGTAAATTGGATTCTCATGTATTTGTGAGGCACTACTACTCATGCATTATGTTTTGGAGGTTCAAACATTTTTCTACAGGGATATGTTGATTCAGATATGGCAGGTGATAAAGATAACAAGAGAAGCACCACATGGTATGTTTTTACTATAGGTGGAATTGTAGTAAGTTGGATTTAGAAAATCAAAATGGATTTTTCACTTTCAACAACGAAATCAGAGTATGTTGTTGTTACAGAGGCTAGTAAAGAGATGAATTGGTTACAGAGGTTTATGTAGGAATTGGGAAAGAAGCAAGATAATAACATGTTGTATTTTGAAATCCAAAGTGCCAGTCATCTTGAAAATAACTCAGCCTTCCATTCTAATACTAAGCATATACAACTTAGGTACCATTTCATACAATCCATTTTGGAAGATGGAAAATCGAAGTTGGAAAAGATACATACTAGCCAGAATCCTGCAGACATGTTAACAAAGGTAGTAACAAGGGAGAGATTGAGTTGCTGCTCAGTTTCAATTGCTTCAATCATGAAGGTGAAGATGAGAAATTTTCCAAGTCCAAGGTGGATCATAGTACAACAGGTACAACAACAAAGAAGTTGTTATAATCAGTCTCTAAGTGGGATATTTTTGGTTGTGGAGTCTCATTATCTTCCTGATTCATAGGTCTTGTTTCAACTGTGTTTAGACCCCATTACCTGATGGGGGGTTGTGGGGGGGGGGATTTCCCACCAACTTCTCTTGCCAGGGGGGTCCCGGGGGGGTCGGTCAATGAGAAATTTTGGAGCCACCCCCCCCTCGCGGGGGATTTGGCGCTGCCCTAAAGAGAAGTTTTGGGAAAAAATGCCTTGTAAAATATTGTAATTTTGTAGTCAATTTTGACCGTTCATCATAAGGTTGTATATCTGACGATAGAAGTTTTTTTAGGGATTTTTATTCCCTAGAAGGAAACCCTCTTTTATGTATGATGGAATTGTGTTGCAGCTGTGTGAGTGAGTGAATATTGTATTCTGAGAGAGGAGACTGTGAGAGAAAGAAGAGGAAGTTACAATGGGTATGTTGTAGGTTGTATCCCTTCATTTTGTTGGATAATAATAAACGAAGGACTTGGTAATTTATTTGGTGGACATAGCCCACACTAGGTGCATCACGTATATCTGTTTCTCTATTGCATTATGTATCCTCTGTGTTTTATTTCCTCATTTTTATTTTATTTTATTGCTCTGGGATCATGTTTTTCTAACAAGAAATTATGGAAATATCTTCTAAGTTGGTCCTTCAAAATATTTAGTGATCACTTGATGAGTGTTTGGATAATAAGTCATTGTTGATGGGTCACCACATGATGAGATCTCAAGGCCCATCTTACAATTAATATGACCATTTTGTACATAAAATACTAAGGCTTTCATTTATTTGTAAAAAGAATATGGTGAATATGAAACATCTTCGATTATGCATATTGACTTTTATGAATATTGAGTTTCTAATTTCTTGATGTTGTGGGATAAAGATTGGTACAAGAAGGTCAAATCCTAGGTAGGATTATCTCCATCAACAAGTAATTTTATGTACCTGAGAGAAAAGGGGGATCAAGCCCCCCCCCCCCC
>ML832155.1:14766-53302 GCA_009831015.1 Picea engelmannii | reverse complement strand
CTTCCAAATATAAAGGGAGGGATAAACCTCCAAGATGAAGATACAATCCTCCAATATCAAGAGAGGGTTGACCTCTCCATCCTTGCCCCTTCCTTCCACCCAAGAATATATGAGAGATAATACAACTTTACATTAAAGCATCACCATCAACCAACCATCACATAGAGCCTGATAATGCTTCCTGAGACTTCTTCAACTTGTGTAATTCTTCAATTCTTGGAATACTCTGATCTTGTAGATAATATTACTCAATGTATTCTCTGAAAATCATCTTAAATCCTCCCCAAAAAGAAGTTATAGAAAGAATGGTAGACTTTATTCAATTATGGTTTATTCAGGAGAGCGAACTTGTACAGAATGCCCCACGCTCAATATTTAACATCAGATTCTGAAACTCGCACACAAGAAACCAAAGTCCATAATATTTCCAATGAAATTGTTCCCACTTCATTTGGATTCTCTATGAAGAATTTTTGACTGTTTTACCCGGAACACTTGTTTATTGACTAGCTTCAGGACTGGTCAAAAGCCCTATATTCCACAGAGTTTATATCCATAATTATAGGGAATCAAGAGATGAAACTTTTACCATAGGTACCTTGATATCTTCTCAATACCATAGCAATTTCACCATCTGAATAGTTATAAAATTATTTTTATATCAAAACTGGTAATATGACCTGAAAATAACATACCTTAGAACACATCACCAAAAGACTTCATCCTCCCTTGAAATCCGACCTTCTTTACTTCTGATTTCCTCTTAAATTCGATTTGTGTATCAAATGAATGTATAATGATATTTATTTATACCATTTATTTCACTTCCTTTTAACATTAGGGCCGACCTAACACTTTCTTATTTTGCAATTTTTTTCTTTAATTATCTTCAAGGCCTACATGTACTTCCTTCTTCAATTCACTTTGTCATCTTCATAAATTCATTTATCCTCAACCATGAGGATCCACGCGACGTGCCACATACCAATAGAAACAAAATGATGTATAATATCCATCCATGGGTGTTGTATCTGCATGTGCATTGTCCTTCATGTCCAAATACCTTAATCAATCTTGCGGTCCAAAACTAATGACTAGGATTGACATCAATGACAACAACCAATATTCCAATAGGCTACACAGAATAGTGTCACATGTCCATGCTTATGTTAAGCAAAGGAGAATCAAGGAGGCATGTGGAAAATCCAAAGGATTCCACGTGTAAATACTATAATACCAAGAAGGAAAGCCAAAACCAATTTTCACTAAAAATATTCAAAATATTTTCCATATCCCAAAGGGAGAATTCACTAGGATCTATAAAACATTTAGGACCTATAGGTCAGGACAATTAGGTTCCTTGTTTTTTATTAGTGTAGTGTATGTATTCCACACTTTAGTACTCACATATGCCTACCCACCTACAAATTTTGCGGTGTGGCCTACTTTTGTGCTAAGTCCATACATGACCCGCCTTATCATGGTTCAATTAGTTTTCATCCTACATTACAAAGACTCTTATGTGATGGACCACTCATCATTTATTTTCTTTTCCTTAGTCTAGATGTATGACATTTTGGGATGTGTAGTGCTTATGTACAATTCCCTCTCTTTGCCTCTTTGCTTATGTTTGGTCCTTGGTTACTCATTTAAATTTGCTTGACCCTTTGGGATTATCATTTTGGGAATTTGTCCATTGTTTGGGTTCCATATATGGATTTGAACCTCTTATCTTGTTGATAATTTGTTAGGATGCCTCATTTCGAGTCCTCAATGACACAAATCCATTTTGAGTTACTTAATTGGGAGTCTAGTTGTGTCCCCATTTTTCCTAAGTATAAATGGTACAAAGCTTTAATTAGTATAAGCTAGATCCATAGAAGACATAGAACTGTAGAAGCCTAAGTATGTGAATATGGACAAGGATGAATTTCATTCTTAGAACCATGATGCCCACAAGATTTGTGAATTTTCCTAAATATGTAGAGCCCTTTTTGTACAAGTGAGTTATAACTATCAGGTTATATAACTTTCTAGAATCTTTTGTAATCCAGTCATCTACCTAATATATATAGGATGTTAACACTACCATGTAAAGGTTGACGATGTTGTTGGTTGTTATTATTTAACTAAGTTGAATGAGTTAATGCATAGTTTCCCTTTAGTTGTCTAATGTTAATTCTATATATTTTAAGCTATGTATTTTTTCCCAAGTATGAGACTATTGAAATTTAGTCATGTTAATGCACAAGGCCTAGATGTAATCCTTTATTTTCTTAATCTAATGGGATCACACCATTGTTCTAGTCATTTTTATGTTGTTATGATGTGTCTTGATAATGCTTACATAGTTGATATCTATGCATATGCATTACTCCTTGTTTGTCCAAATGAATGTGATTAAATATTAACTAATAGATTCTACATCTCCACTAATCTTCAACACATTGTAACTTAATTAATTGGAAGCTATCAAACATTTTTTGGGTGATACCTCCTTCATTTGGAAGGTTGAGTATGTTGGCATAATAGAATACCATGGACCTTTGTTGGACGAATTCTATGGACCTAGGGTTTATAAAATATACAACAATATGGTTTCATTGATGAGACCTTGACAAAAGTAGATTAGTGGGTATGTGATTCTAGTCAACAAAAGTTGAGCAACGAGACTAGGTGAAAATGAGAATACACAAGTTTGTGTTCCAAGAAAGTGCATATCTAGATGAATATGTAGCAAGATTTAATGATAGACACTTGTTTGAGGGTTTACATGATATTTTCTAAGTTGAATTTCTACTAAATTTGCATGAATGGCTGGAGAGACTTGAAAACAAGCATTTTCATTGGGTTTTTCAATTGAGAATTGAGTGGACTACCAATAATTTGTTAAACATATAGTTGTATGATCATGATTTGGCATGAACAATTGATTTTTGGTTCAGAGGTGTTGTATAAGGTTATGCTTTGTAATTGATGGTGGTATGTCATCAATATTTAACTAAATTTCTAGAATTTTTCAAGAAAGGACCATATGGGATATTGATTATATCTATGTGTATAAAGATGATGATGGTGGAATAATGTATGCTCCCAATCCCACAGAGATTGAATGTAATCCCTACATGGGGGGTGGAATGATATGAGGACTGAATGGTATAATTAGCAACATAGACTACTTGAAAGATCAATGTAGGTGGTTGCACTAGATCTTGAAAGTTATGATAGAAAAAACATCAAAAGTGGACATAGATTATAGAAAGATGGTGGTGGGGAGAAATGGAACAAATATTCACTAGTCAAGAGTCCTTGATAAGAAGGTATAATGTTGGATGTGGAATGATGCAAAGGATGAGAGAAGATAAAAAATGATCTTTGGCCAACCCCAAAACATATGAGAATCAATAAGGTATGTTGATGTAGAGAACAAAGGAGTTAGAAAAATTGGATGGAAAATTTGACATGTTGATATGGTATATGTGTGATGATGCAGGGGATGCATATACTTAGACTATAGGCACAAAGGGATTGACCACAATTAATGACATGCAAGCTATTGTGGAAGCTATGGAAGAGTAGAGTCAAGGAGAGGAAGTGTTTTAGTACATACCATTTTTCTATTCTAAGCTCGTTGGTATCCATTCCGTTGAGAAGGAGGTAGAATGTAATGATAATGATGCCTCTCCATCCTATATCCTACACATGTGCCCATTTTTATTTGTCAAAATCCAGTGATTGTTTTTTTGCATAGTGTTAGTGCATGTAATTACTTGTAAAAGTTTACCTTCTAATGTGGCTTTAAACAATGTGAGTGTGATTGTTGGAAATAATCAAAATTTGTAGTGTATTTAGAGGAGAAAATTTGATGATGCAACAACAAGGAGATATAGGTTTTGTGTTGGTTCATAATCACCAAATAAGAATGATGACACAACCAAATGAATCCTCCCTATGGTTTTTGTTGTTCCATGGTAGAGGTGGAGAAGACACACAAAAAATTGGTTCCTATGTTGCATAATTTGGAGTGCATGGAGGACCATAGATGTTATTCGATGGATAGATATCTAATCCACACTATGAAGAAAATCATTTTAGTGGTACAAGAAATGAAAGTAGAACACTCTAACTAGGGAAATATTGAATTTGGTTCAATTACAAGGAAATTTTGTGAAAACATTTCAAAATCCAAAGTCTAAGTAACAAATTATTTCTAAGTTAAAGGAAATCAAATAAAATATTAGGGAAACAATATCAGAATATGAATACTAGTTACAAGATTTGATGAGATGATTAAGTTATTGTTAAAACAAATTTTTCCTCACCCCATGCAACTTGCTTGGATGGCCTTTCCATTTCCCTATGCAGACTTGAAGTCCTCTTTTGTACCTTCCAGAGCCAAAAAAACACATTTTTCCACACATGCGTGCCCTATCAGTTAGACAATAAGCATATATGCAGGTTGCTCCACTACATTCCACGTACATTGGGTTTGGTGTTCAAAATTAAAAATTATGTCAAGTTTCCATGCCATGTCACGAGATCCATGATCCTTGACCTTCCATATACTGGAAACGCTCTGACTCGGCCCTTCAATTCCATTTGAAGGCTATAAATTGAGCCTTATCCAAGCCTTGAGGGAGATTCAACAATTCAACTTTGAGCGCGAAGACACTCTGGAGAAATTTCACTTCATATTGAGTCTGCATCCCTTTATCCTTGAAAGTTTGAACTCTTTGTTTAACCCCCAAGCTCTTCATTCTTTGTGATGGAGAACCTCATTGTCTTATTTATATGAGATTTCCTTTGGTGGAGGATTGAAGTGGTGGAGGCATAGATGGAGGGACTTAGTTTCTCGGTTCCAATGTGTGTCATTACAGAAGTTTGTCACCTATATACTTCTGCTGATTATTTTAATATAAATACTCTTTTCTCGTCCAATTGATATCTTGAAAATATTTGAATTATTATTCCATGGGTGTATTTTTCATGTATGTTAATGGATTATGCTAATATATATGGTAACATTATATATTATCACCATATGCTTGTGTATCTTGGTTGTTGAGGACAAGTTTCAGGTATAAATCTTTTAGTTGTGTGCTCAACGATGGTCTTCATCGAACGTCCGGATGAGGTAGGCTCTTGGCCTTGTCTTGTTAGCATTTCATTTATATAACATAATTGGATTTAGATTTTATTTCTATGTGTCATTCCGTCTGTTGTGGTTTACCCCATGCCATAGAGAGATTTTCCTCGTAACAAAATTGGTGACCATGCTGGGGAAAATCTCTCTATGGTAATTTTTTATTATGGCATTTTCTCTGTTGATTACTTTCATTGATTTTGAAACATGTGGAGATATTTCATTTCATAGAAATTACATATATTTCATTGGAAGAGTTCCATTTAGAAGCATACCATCTCTTTGAAATTCAAGATTTGTACTTAGCAATTTTTTTATTTTCGCTTCTTTTATATGCTGAGTCGTAATACCATTAGTTTCATGACCACACCTATTGAGTAAGAAGAAGCCATTAAAATTAACGTTGATTAATTAAAATTGATTAGAAATGATTTTATTTTTCAAGTGTACAAAAACAAGTATAGGACATAGGGCCTTGGAATAGGATTTTGTGAGTAAAATTCTCCAATGCTATTAAACTAAACATATCTTCCTGACCAGGGAGTGGTGAAACCCATTGTGTAATTAGTTGTGTCAGGAGGCTCCGCTCACACCGGAGTTAAGCATGAGGCCATGCGAAGTTGGTTGCAGAGATATCCCTTTAATACCTTATTATCGTCAGAGATATTTCCAAGGTTCTATTCATATTTGGGGGTCTTGCTAGTACCTTTACCTCCGTGAGAGGCGATTCTTTCAATATTTTGGGCTTTGTTACCCTACCCATATGGTGGCCCTGACTTATGACTATTCTCCTATGCATTGGTTATATTTTGGTGACTCTATTTGTTTGACGCAGGTAGCCACATATGTTACTTGCAGGGGTTATTCCGTAGGTACCCTAAGTCAGATAAGGGTCGGACAAAAAACAACCTGTATGGAGGATTACCTCTTTGGGGGGATCTGACCAACTATATTGTTAATCCCACGAGGGACCTTATAAATGATTATGATACCTCCAATATTTTGAAGGGAGTCTCATGCCCCTCTTGGGCGAGACATACCTACTCTAGTGTGGGAGGCCCCTTTTCAACCACTATATCATGTTTGTGTGTATTGACCTTTCTTCTTTATTTTGGTGTGCTCTCTGATTATTGGTTGGCCCTAGGATTTGGTTTTATATCTCGAGTCTTGATTCATCATGGAGAAAGACCAACTTCCTCCTAGGTCTTGTCATTTGTTGAAGTTACCACCACATCTTGAGTCTTTGCCGAAGTTTCCTTCTAAAAGGCATAAATTTAATAAATGTGGTACATATATCTCCACATCCCAGACTTGTGATAATCCAGTTATGAGTACTGAGTCAAACTTGAATGTCACAAGGAGTTCCTCGACTCCTATTTCTTCTGTGATTAGTGGGATTCCTTCAAATTTAGCCTCGACGGTTGGGATGTTGGAGATCCCCGCCTCTGCTACTACCTAACCTATGGGTTCTACTCAACCCATAGGAACAAACCCTTTCAGATCTCTTTTTGGTACGCCAGGTTACAATTCTCAATCAATACCTTCAGTCTCTAATCCATTTTCTTTTGTTGTGCCTAATATGACTTCACAACTCTCATCCTCTATTCCTACGGCTAATGTGAATCCTAGTTTTGGACCTAGGGGCATGGATCCTCTATACGCTCCTCTCTCGTTTGGTGGAGGCCATATTACCCAAATGAATCCTACAATTGGAGGTTGGCCTCCTTTTTCTTCCGGGCCTAATCCTAGTATCAATTCTCATGGATGGAGTGCTAAACCAGGAGGACAAGTCACTTCTTATATTCTATCCTTTACCCCCTCTTCCTCCATGTCGATTCTGATTTTTTTATTATTATGGAGAATCCCCCTCCATCCTCCATAGTTCCATCTGGAGGGAGTTAGTTTCACACTATGGGAAACCCCCATCCCGGAGTCCCTTCGGTTGGGGGAAATGTATATAACCCTCATTATGTCGCTTTTGTAGGTATGGTTCATGTTAGTCTCTAACTTTGTTTTTGATTAAGTGAGTTGTCCCTAACCCTTAATCCTCCCTACTTATGTTTTGTTTCCTTGAACCTTGGATTTTACCCCTTGGTTTGATTTGTCATTCTTTTCAATTTTTGCACTTTTAAATTATTTTCTTAAGTCTTTAAAGGTTTAGGATTTGATTGGATGAAATTTTTCACATCACTTGTCTATTCATTTTTTAAATTTCAAATTTTCTGCCAAGTCATGAATAGCACTGCAGGAATAACAGTATTCCTGCAACGCCAAGGATAATCATGTTTTTACATCCGCCATCTCACCTTGATTGCGTCATAATTGCACAAATAGTGATTAGAGGATCTGCTTGCCTCTCCACGATCTCTTCTCGAGTTGATACTGCAATTATAACCATCATATGCAAGGGATCTAGTTGTACCATCCTGACCTGCATCAAATCAAACACGTTTTGATATTATTAATAGAAACTATCACCTTCTATTATAATGTATCAGGTATTTTGTGCAAATATTGAATTGGAAACATAATAGATTTTTAGTTTCTAACAGTTCACAGGTTTTAAAATTCTCAGTATCAAACCCCACAGATCTGCTCACAGGACTATATCAGCAGCATGACACCGAAGAAGAGTGGACAGATTATTAGATTGGAACCATAGGGCACAAATATAATTGAATCATACCCCCAAATGGCATAGAGGTTTAAAGATGCAGGTTGGTTTGAGTTTCTCACAAGCTTCCAGGGACACAATGAACATATCTCAATGATTTCTACACAGAAATTTGATGGCTTGAAGTTGTAATTGGGAAATTACTAATGATCGTGACTGAGGATTCAATTGTAGAGACTGTAAATTGCCAGTTGGTGGAGAAAGGTGGTGGAAGAAAGTGAATGTGGTTATGGAATTCATGAATTAGTTCTTAATCCCAGAAAAACAAAATCCCAACTGGAAAAAGGGAATTCCACATAGCTGGGTAAAGAAGGAATGACATACTGCTTTGATGATCATCCACATGTATATCACGTGTGAGGGTAGGTTTTCACTGGTTTATATTTACCATATCATATTGTTAATTCACATTAATGGGGATTATCCTCTCAATTTACCCTATTTCCTACTTAAGAGTTTATCTAAAATGTCGAAGAGGGTGCAGTCTCATCCTTCTACAACTAAAGGCAGTCTTTTCCACGAAGGTTTAATAAATACATTGGTCATCACATATTTAAATGAAGTTCAAATAACTTGGGATTGGATAATCCAGCCTTTAGGAAATGATTCACAACCAGATAAATCCAAAAAGGCCAAAGGTAAGAAATCAACTCAACATAAACAAATTGGTACAATCACCGAGTCCCCAATTAAAGAAGGATCATCTGCAACTAGGGTAACACGGCCTAGAAAAAGGAAGATGCAAACTAAACAAATCTTTGGATATTCTCCTGTAGGTAAAATTCAAGAAGAAGCTACCACCAGTAAAGGTAAGAGATCAAAACTAGATGATCTTTTTGTAGAACCAGAAAACCTACAAAAAAAACTCTGTTTTTTACTTGTTTTAGTCTTTATCCTCAAGAGAGGTTGCAGAACAGATGGAGATGACTTTTTGGATAAAAAATAGATTTTTTTTGGTAACATGAACCTTCACAAAAACCTCTCTTGGTTTTTACACAACTATCACATTTTAAGAGATTCAAATTTATATTTGAGGCCTATTTTTCTGAGATTTCACAATAAATAATTTCTTGTTTTAGTCAGTAATTTTGGGAGAGGTTTCAAAACATCTGATGATCAATTTTTGGAAACCAAAAGGGTTTTTTGTTGATAACGAGCCCCTTCACAAAAAATTCTCTTGGTTTTTACACAGCTATCATTTTTTGAGAGATACAAAGATATTGTTGGACCCTATTTTTCAGGAATTTGCCAGATTTATTTTCCTAAAAAATCTCATGGACAACAGTTGACAAGCCACCTCATCAATTCGACTTGGAGATTAGATTTGATCTTCTCCTTGATTATTTGAAACAAGAAACTAAATATAGATGAGGAGGTTTTCAAATCCATTTCTTTTAGATCTTGATAATTATGTATTGTTTCTATATAAACTTTGTAGAAGGAAAAGTAAGGGTCGAAAGGTTGGGCTTTCAGGGACCTGTTTTGAACTATTTGTAAGACATTTTTTTCCACATTGATACTTAATGGCAAAGACATGTTGATGGTCATATTTTCTGTCATTTCATTTTCTATTTCTTTACTTTCTTGAGATCATTTCTTAGTTGCAATGCATTGATTTCTTGGTCTTAATTAATACAATGAATATTTTCTTGTTATTGTTTATCATCAATATTGGATTTTCAAGTACATGTTCTTGTTTATAAATTACATTTTGAGATAATAAATCCATATGGGGTTGGAAAATTGAATACTTTTATATTTCCTCTCTTTATTTTCCTTATTTGTCTGATCTATTTATTTGGCTACCCTTTAACAAATTAGTGGGATATCTCTTGGATTTATTTTGAACCTTGTGTTTACCTTGAAACCTTGAACCAACTTTCAACCATACTTAAAAACCAATTCATAAAGCCCTTAAAATATTGTTGCAATAACCTGATGATGCCCTATCTTTCCCTCTCACACTCAAGTGAAACTTTAGGGACTAACATCTTTTGGCACCGTTGTCGGGGACGAAGACACGAAGTATTTATCCCTAGGAGAACGACAATGATCAATTCTAGCTCTTGATAGTGAACAGGAGTTGGATACTTTTTCTGATTGTATCATTCACTTGGCGACTCTATGAAGGAAGAATCCATTAACAACTCCACTAATCTGAGATGTCAAAGGCTATGGAAGCTATTTTTTCATGGAGGTTTGCACCATTTAATTTCTCTGCTATTGTTGGTTTCCCTAATGATGTTCCCACTATTGATATCTGGGGATATTGCCTTCCATGGTTCAGAGAAAAGGATGAGGACAATCCAACACTACATTTGATTGAGTTTCATCAATGCATGGATCAACTGAATATTCATCACGAAGATGCATTGATGAAAATGTTTATGTACTCTTTGGAGGGTGATGCACGTGTCTGGTACAAATCTCTTCCTTCTTCCATCATTTCTTCTTTAAGATAATTTCATGTTGCATTCAATGAACAATGTAAAAGGTATTTTCCAGCTGAGCTTCTTCTGGTAGATTGTTGTGAACAATGTAAATCAAGATATTATTTTCAAGAAATTGATTACTCTAGTAGTACAGATGAAGAAAATGATTACATCAAGGAAGAGGAAGAAGATTCATTATCAGACATATCTTCTTCTAAATCTATCCTACAACAGGAATATTTTCAGCATTTGATCTTGAAATCCATAACAATGATACTTTAGATGCATTTGGTATCAATCTGAATGTTTCTAATAGTAGTGACTATGATACAAATGTTTTTCCTAATATGTTTGAAGATCAGTTGTTGACTGAAGATATTATTGTCGAAGACTATACTATAGATGAGAAAGAAAAACTAGTAGTTATAAATATATTTGGTGTTGTTTCATATGCCTCTTATGGTCAAAATTCTTATGATGATAAAGCAACATATATACGCTCATTTTTTCAATATGATCATGAAGTAGAGGTCCTTGGTTTTCAGAGTTCAGAATTTTTTTCAAATCAACCTTTATTTGATGAGTATGATGATGATCTTGAAGTCTTGGATCCAAATGTTGATGATATGACAAATTCTAACCAACAAATTCATGAAGGCATTCAATCCATCGTCCATGAAGAGTCGGAGCGTGTGTATGATAGTTATGCATCTGAAGGCAGCATGGAAGATGATGATCAACCTCTTGATTCTCATGATGATAATGTTCTTTTGAACAATGTTATCCAAGAATCATATGAGCAGGTTCCAGATGCTTTTAATAAAACCAGTGATCTTCAAATGAATTATGATCTCATAAATGAAGAAAAATTCATAGAGCAACAATATGGCTTCTTGTATCAACTAGAGATGCAGTACCATTGGTAGGATATTGTGGCTCTCTACATTGAGTTTGTGTTTCCAGAGGTTCAAAATTTTGCAACGTTTGGAATTAAAGAAAATTGTAGTTGTAAGTATGGGTTGCCCATTCATTTTTTGCTGCAAAAATATCAGTTTTTCTACATTTTCTTATTTACCTGCAAGGAATAAGACCCTCTTGGAAGTTAAATCATTTCATGGTTGTATTGGAAATTCTCCTACACATGATCATCATGATTTCAACAAGAAATTAGAGTAGAATGGTTGAATAAGCTTGCATCCAAGAAATTTGTTTTTAGTATGCAAGAATAAGGACTCCATAGCCCCATGGAAATACTACTAGCAGTTTTGTGGTTGTTATTTTTGAGCTCAAATAAAGACTCCATATACCCAATGCAATTGTTTTTATACAGTTTATGTTTTAAATAAAGGATGACAGAACAGGGAAATCAAAGAATCATAAGCAAGGTAAAGGCATTGGTCTGCAGATCTTAAAGTTTCCTCATGAAACTTTACCCCCAGAAAGAGCTAGTGTTAGTCTCTAACTTTGTTTTTGATCAAGTGAGTTGTCCCTAACCTTAATCCTCCCTGCTTATGTTTTGTTGCCTTGAAACTTGGTTTTTACCCCTTGGTTTGATTTTTCATTCTTTGAAATTTTTGCACTTTTAAATGATTTTATTAAGTTTTTAAAGGTTTAGGATTTGATTTGATGAAATTTGTCACATCACTTGTCTATTCATTTTTGAAATTTCAAATTTTTTGCCAAGTCATGAATGGCACTGTAGGAATAACGTTATTCCTGCAGCGCCAAGGATAATCATGTTTTTACATGTGCCAACTCACCCTGATTGCATCATAATTTCACAAATAGTGATTAGAGGATCTGCATGCCTCTCCACGATCTATTGTCGAGTTGATAATGAAATTATAACCATCATATGCGAGGGATTGAGTTGTACCAGCCTGACCTGCATCAAATCAAACACGTTTTTATATTATTAATAGAAACTATCACCTTCTATTCTAATGTATCGGGTATTTTGTGCAGAGATTGAATTGGAAACATAAGATATTTTTAGTTTCTAACAGTTCACACATTTTAAAATTCTTAGTATCAAACCCCGCAGATATGTTCACAGGACTATATCAGCAGCATGGCACCGAAGAAGAGTGGACAGATTATTAGATTGGAACTAGAGTGCACAGAATTAATTGAAACATACCCCCACATGGAGTAGAGGTTTAAATATGAAGGTTGTTTTGAGTTTCTCACAACCTTCTAGGGACATGATGAACATATCTCAATGATTTTCGCACAGAACTTTGATGGATTTGAAGTTGTAATTGGGAAATTACTGATGATGGTGACTGAGCATTCAATTGCAGAGCCTGTAAATTTCCAGTTGGTGGAGAAAGGTGGTGGAAGAACGAGAATGTGGTTATGGAATTTGTGAATTAGTTCTTAATCCCAGAAAAACAAAATCCCTATTTGAAAAAGGGAATTCCATATAGATGGGTAAATAAGGAATGACATAATGCTTTGATGATCATCCACATGTATATCACATGTGAGGGTAGGTTTTCACTGGTTTATATTTACCATATCATACCGTTAATTCACATTAATGGGGATTATCCTCTCAATTTACCCTATTTACTACTTAAGATTTTATCTAAAATGTCCAAGAGGGTGCAGTCTCATCTTGCTACAACTAAAGACAATCTTTACACCAAGGATTAATAAAGACATTGGTCATTGCATATTTAAATGAATTTTAAAGACCTTGGGATTGGCTAATCCAGTCTTTAGGAAATTATTCACAGCCAACTAAATCCAAAAAGGCCAAAGGTAAGAAATCAACTCAACATAAACAAATTGGTACAATCACTGAGTCCCCAATTAAAGAAGGATCATCTGCAACTAGGGTAACACGAGCTAGCAAAATGAAGATGCAAACTCAGAAAATATTTAGAGATGCTCCTATAGTTAAAAGTTATGAAGAAGCTACCACCAGTAAAGGTAAGAGATCAAAACCAGATGATCTTTTTGCAGAACCAGAAAAGCTACAGGAAATACTATGTTTTTACCTGTTTTAGTATTTATCCTCAAGAGAGGTTTCACAACATATGGAGATGAATTTTTGGAAACCAAAAGAGGTTTTTTTTGGTAACATTCCCCTTCACAAAAACCTCTCTTTGTTTTTACACAACTATCACATTTTAAGTTATTCAAATTTATCTTTGAGGCCTATTTTTCTGAGATTTCACAATAAATAATTTCCTATTTTAGTCAATAATTTTGGGAGAGGTTACATAACATCTAGAGATGAATTTTTGGAAACCAAAAGATTTTTTTGTTGAGAACGAGTCCCTTCACAAAAAAATCTCTCGGTTTTTACACAACTATCACCGTTTGAGAGATACAAATAGATTGTTGGACCCTATTTTTCAGGAATTTGCTAGATTTATTTTCCTAAAAAATCTCATGGACAACAGTTGACAAGCCACCTCATCAATTCTACTTGGATAACAGATTTGATTTTCTCCTTGATTATTTGAAACAATAAACTAAATACAGATGAGGAGGTTTTCAGATCCATTTCTTTTGGATCTTGATAATTTTATATTGTTTCTATATAAACTCTATAGAAGGAGAAGTAAGGGTCGAAAGGTTGGGCTTTCAGGGACTTGTTTTGAACTCTTTGTAAGACAATTTTATTCCACATTGATACTTAATGGAAAATAAATGCTGATGTTCATATTTTATTTCATTTCATGTTCTATTTATTTTCTTGCTTGAAATCATTTTTCAGTTGCAATGCATTGATTTCCTGTTCTTAATTAATACAGTGAAGAAATTGTTGTTATTGTTTATCATCAAGATTTGATTTTCAAGTACATGTACTTGTTTCTAAATTACATTTGGAGATAAGAAATCCATATGGGTTTGAGAAATTGAATACTTCCATATTTCCTCTCTTTATTTTCCTTATTTGTCAGATCTATTTATGTGGCTACCCTTTAACAAATCAGTGGGATATCTCTTGGCTTTATTTTGAACCTTGTGTTTACCTTGAAACCTTGAACCAGATTTCAACCATCCTTAAAAACCAATTCATAAAACCATTAAAATATTATTGAAATAATATGATGATGCCCTAACTTTCCCTCTCACAGTCAAGTGCAACTTTAGGGACTAATAGTTCCCATACAACATTTTATGAATTAGTTTGGAGGAGGATATTATCCTACCAGACATGGCCATGGAATATACTAGAACCCTAGATGGCCTGCAACCCCTCAACACCAATCTTTCTAGGGAGCATGGGATCATGCACCGCAACCCCGACTCCCTTTTATGGCCACGCTTAATCTACGATAATTTTCAAAATTAAAGAATGAACCGATGCGTCACGATTCGTTATGCCCCCCCATCCCTACCAAGGTCCCTTCAAAAATTCCAAAATTCGAAGGAAAGACTAACAAGGATATGGGTGACCGTGTCACTAATTTTCATCTTTGGTGCTCATCTAATTCCCTTAATGATGATTCTATTCTTTTGAGGATATTTCAATGCACCCTCACGGGGGTCACCACGAAGTAGTACATTGAGCTACCAGGGGGAACATATGGAAACTTTGATCAGATGGTTTTGGTATTTCTCAACCACTTCTAGTTGTTGGTTCATTACGATGTCGACATAGAAATTTTGTTGGCCCTTCGCCAATATAAAGCCACACATATCTTGGACCATATCCAGGAGTGGCATAGACATAAGAGGTTGATCAAATCCTACATTCCTCCAGAGTTTTTGTTGGAGTGGTTCCTTAAGTCTTTATTGCCTTATATTTCAAAGGATGTTTCTACATCTAGAGTAACATATGAGGAAGATGTTAATTTCAAAGCACAACAATTGGACCTCATATATGCTCAGTCTGGGATGTTGCATGAAATTATTCCTGACGCACCGTGGTCGAACTATGACCCTAGAAAAAATCATGGGCCTCATGTCGATGGCATCATAGGCTATGCAAATGCTAAGTCTATAGACTTGGTGATGAACCAGTTAAAATATTTGTATCTAAGCCAACCTATAGAAAGTCAAGCTTCGACTCATCCACTCCCATTCAGTCGACATATGTGCATTCTTTACAGTTTTTGACCAACCCAAATGGTAACCCAAAACTAGGAGGGAATAGAAGGAAAGAACAAGGTAATAATCATAAGGGTGGGAAAAATAATAATAAATCCAAGGAAAACATTAACAATGATAGATAGAATAATAATGATGGTGAGGGAAAGAAAGAAAAATGAAAGGTGAAGTTTCCTTGTAAAATTTGTAAAGATGATCACCTTACCCACATATGCCCCAAAATCGAGGAAGCCTCGAGGCTCTTATCACAACCACCCGCTATGATGAAAAATTAGTTTCCACATAATCAACACATGGCTTTGGGGACCTCCAACACTAGAAATCAATAGAACTGGAGTAAAAACCCCTCGACACAGGAAGGTGGCCATATATGTGTCAATATGGTCAAGTCTCATATTGATGTAGCCACTTGATCTATTGATTACATTTCTTCACAAACTGTTGTGTTAGGACTCAGAAATGTCACATTTATATCCTCTTTTCCCTTCACCATTCCTTACATTTCATCGTCCCATTAACCTTCCATCATACCATTTTTATAAATACATTTGGGTTTCACATTATTATTTTCCACTTTATTCATTTTAGTATTATAAGTGAATTTATGATTAAATATTAGAAAATTAACATATTTTCATTATATCTCAAGGTTGGATGAGTTTTATGATGTGTACAGGTATATTTGAAGATTTCAACAAAGTCAAATATTACCACCTAGCCTCAAATTCGAATTTCATCTTCAAGCTTTGAAGATTTGAAGAATATTTGGGACAATCATTCAAGCATATTCAAAGGAGAAGATCATGGTGATTTTGATGGCAAATCTTATCCAAGATTTGTGAGAGATGTGTGGAGGATTTGAAGGGATCATATCTTGTAATAATAGGAAAGTGGTTGAGAGAATAGTGGATATGCAATTATGAGACTCTTATCTTATCTTCAAGACTCTCATGTATAAAAGAGAGTGTTCTCTCTTCATTTGGGGAGTTAGAGAGGAGAGATTAGACTTAGATTATCTTGAAGTCTTAGAAGGGGATTCTTAGCTTTGATTTGTATTCTTTCATTTGTCATGCTTTCATGATTGTCATTTGATTCTTGTAATGTAATTTGAGATAGCATTATTGTGTAAGCTCACATATGTCTTTTGTCATTCAACTCTTCACATGTTGTATTGCTTTCCTAAATTAATTCCATGCTTTCCTAGTTAGTCTTTCAATGCTTTCCTAGATTAATTTCATTTCAACAATTTAGATTAGATTACTTCTACTTCAGTCCTGCATATATAGTGTGTGTGCTTCGTAAGCCTATGAACCTCAGATTGACAAATTAAATAGTTGGGCAAGTACTACAACGGAATTAAACGACAATATTTCTGCCTAAAATTTTGGCGCCATTGTCGGGGAAGCACGATGGATTGAAGTTTAGTTTGAATTTTCATGCAAGTATGATTAGTCATGCTCCTAAATCTGATGTAACATATGGGTAAGGGCATGTAGGGAGTGTTTCAATTCCTGCAAGTGTAAGTGTAGATTTTAATTCCTGCAAGTGTGTATGCATGTGTTGGTAAGGGGTCATAGTAGCTACTTGAGTGGAGAATCCTCATGTTATGCCTGCCAATGTATTCCTAAATCTGAGGTAAGACGTCGGCCTCATTTGGGATAGAGCATGCAGAGTGTGACTTTCAATTTCTGCAATTTCAATTTTTGCAACTGTGAAGAGGTTTTCATGTGTTCCAGCAAGTGTGATTTTCAGTTTTTTTATTTTATTTGGGTGCTATAAGAACCCCTTTTGCAATATGATTTAACTATGAGTTTCAACTTGGAACAACTCACTCAGATCCTTGTGAAAGCTGGGATTTCTTCTTTTCAGGAAGAGGAGATCTTGATAGCAACCCAAAGCTTAAATACTCCTCCAGAAACAAATGAGGAATCAACATCTGAGGAACTTGAGGAGGAAAATAAGGAGCTACAACATGATCTAAGCGAGGGAAACTACGCCTATGAAAGTTATAACAAACGATAGTTTCAAGAGACTACCAGGTTAGATTCTTTCAATTTTGTTAATTTACAGTTACAACTACTAGATTCATTTATTCTTGTAAAATTCTATTTTTCATTCGAAAAATTGTCACTGAACATATTGTTGTTAATGTTGCGTGCTTGGCTCCATTGGTTATTTGACTACATGTAACTGATTTCTAAGATGTAATTAGCATAGAGTAGATAGGATTTCATTTTCAATTTTTACTTTTATTTTCAGTTTTTCTTTCACCTAGAATAAATATGCTCTCCTCCGCGCTTCGTGCGATCGCGAGGATCAGAAAATAGGGATGATTTGGATGAATTTAAGGAATGAATAAAAAAATGTGTTTTTCAATATGCCTAATCAATTCTATCGTTAATTTGCAATTCATTTTTCTCCATTTGCTAAAAAAATGTATTTATTTAATTTTACATTTTTCAAGTTTAGTTTTTATTAGGAACTATTAAAATAATAATAATAATAATAAATTGTGTGTTCATCCTGGACCTGCAAGTATAAAAACACAGATGAATAAAAACAAAACCAAAATTTACATGTTGTTACAGCAAAAATTTTACATGTTACAATGAAAATTTTACATACTGTTACAACGGAATTTTACATGCTGATACAGTGACGTTTTTTTGCTGTAACAGTGATTGAATAGTGTCATGCCTGTGCTCTTCTCATTTTTAACTTCTCGGTTTGGGTTATTTTTGGTTTGAGCCACCATCTTTCCGCCTTATTTGAACAAAACCTGCAACAATAAAACAACATGATCATGATAATTTTTTAAGTCTCCACATCGATTAGATCTACACATTTAAGGTGCATTATCGGGCTCATGCCAAGAAAAGAAAAATGATAATTAAGTTGAAACTGTGATTGGGATTGATTGAATTGCATTTACACAAACACTTAGATTTTTTTCTGCATAGTTGATTTATCCTTGGCTCAAATCGCAACAATGCAATGAGTTTTGATGCCCATCAAATAAGCTTTGGTCTACTACAACAACAAATCAATCAATGATTAATCCCAATGCATGAGAATTTGAGTGTGACAATGAAAAAAAATAATTAATTATGTATATTTCAAAAAGATGGGATTTGTGTTCAATTTGGGTTTCATATAAAAAATTAAATACCAAGCAAGAAATATGGGAAGGTCTGTAGTTGTTACGATTTTTCCAATCAAAAATATATATTCTGAGTATTAAAATCACGATTGTTAGTCGAAGATAATGAAACCAAATTACATAAGTCTCACTGTCCCATAACTATTTTGAAATATCGATTGGCTTTCCTAAATTTTCTGCCCATCAACATGCTTTATTGAGATTAAAATATTACGCCATTGCTTATTCGATGGATCCTTCTATTATTTGGCTGTGGATTTTTCTCCATCATTCCTCAAAATCTGAATGGTGAATAATGAAATTATCGTCAAATGAGGAACGAAGGCAAAATGTTTGTTGTGCATGTTATTTGAAAGTAATTCTTGTCGAGATTTACTCCTTGGATTAATCTTGACTAATTAACACAGAGCTCGTTCCTAGGGTCCCCTCATTATGAATGCTCTAAGAATTTCTCTTTTTCTTGGGAATTTCATCCTTGGTGAGCATGATGTTAGCATGTTTCTTCATGTCTCGCTCTCAATTTGAAATTGTCTGTCAATTAACGTCAATTAGAAGACAATCAACTTCGGGTGAAATTTATGAGCAAACCGTGATGAATTTTAAAAATCCAGCACATGGGTTTTGTACAGAAGGGTCTTATTTAGTTGATCTGTGAGCGGTTTTTGAAAATTTTGCTTGGTTTGAGAGCATTTTTTATTTTTTGGAACATGAGGAAGTCAGATTTTGGGATGGCCGGTTTTCCAAACATGACAGAATGGACCAATTTGGATGACTGAATTTTCATAACATATCTCTGCTCTTGGCATCCATGATCAATGTGTTTTTGCAGATAGTGTATTACTCTATTCAAGATTGACTTTTGTGTTTTCTTACAAGTTGATTTTTGTCATAGAGAATTGTATGCTCTGAAGGTTCAATATATTTGATGATGTACAGGACTTTAGTGACAACAACAACTAGTTATTATGTGCATTGCAAAATTTGGTACAACCAACACAATACTTTTGTGTGTTGTTTTCCTTTAGCATGTGTATTATCAGAATAAAATAACAATCATAAATAATAATAATAATAATAAAAATAATGAAAAAAAATAAAATAAAAAATCATTAAATCGGAAAAATTTGCAATTGGACATTTCATCATTTTTGAAAATGATATCAAAAAAATGTTTTAAGATTCACGATATTTGTTTTCTTAAGTCACTTTGGCAGAAATCGGCGGTTGAAATAAGCACGCAACTACAACACGTATAACGTGTTTTATTTCTTCTTGAAATTTTCTTTGCTGCATTCGTACTTCTTTCTACATGCTATGTTTTTGGAACTTCTCACAAGTTTTCACGCAAGAATTTGTACTAAGATTTTTCAGGTTTGCGGCTGATTGCATTCCATGACAAAGTGATCTTCAAGAATCACCACATTTTTCAGAAAAAACATGTTTGTTAACAGTTTGAAGGAGCCGGTCTTCATTATAAATTTCATGATGTATGTTGTTACACATGTATTTTACATGTCGTTACACATGTATTACATGTTGTTACACATGTATTTTACATTTTGTTACTGCACCTATTCATAGACCATTTTGCGTCATGATATGCTTACCTAAATTACTCCTTGACAATACATTGATCATCCCTATGTTGAAGTCATCTCCCATTGCCTTATCCATCATGACTTCACACATCCCTATCTTTCTAAGTCGCATACATCACTTCCTTATTTTTCAGATCTTTTTCCTTGTCAATAAAACTAGTCAAGTTCCCCTTCCATGATCAAATTGCCTTGATTTCTTTGTCATAAACCCTATTGCTACTAAGATCTTTACATCTATAGTCCTACCAATCTTTTTATAAACTCGTGTTGACTGATGTGGGATTCCTTAAGGCCCTCCTTTCAACAGTCTTGCCCCATCGATCTCGACACCTTATCTAGGATAGAGACTAGAGTTCATTTTGAGTACTTTGAGGCTTGCATGCCTTAATGGAAAGTTCTCTCACTGACAATAATGAGAATACATTAATGTCCCTTGGTCATTAGATATTGCAAGTGGCTCAGCATCAACCCATCTATTCACACTTCGCAAGATGTACTCAGGTACCTTGGCACTCATTGACATCACTAGTGAGTTTGTCTCGCATTGGTTAACGACATTCATCAATGGTCAGTAATCCAATGATTTATCTTCATGCTCGACACCAACACATTCATTCACATGATTAGAATTGTACCATCGGTTTGTAGCAGGTGAAGACTATACACTTTTTCATGATCCCCTCAGCAGTCGTAGCAGCTTGACTTTAGATCTATGAGAGTACCAAAACTCCACATTCTCTACCTTCCACATTTCTCATGATTCAATAGTAGCAATTCAGATTCCTTCACTTCCCATGATCCAGTTATAGAAACATCAACATTAGCAGTTCCATTTTCATGATCCTGCAGCAGTGACATCTTCCATGCTCCAGTACCATCACTAGCCATATTCCTATTGCATTTTTCATCATCATTCTTAGGTAAGTGGAGGTATGCTCTTTTCTAATCTTTAATCATGTAATTCCTTATTTGCTAGTAATGAATAAATTTGGAAAATTCCCTCACCATGCTCTATTTCCTTTTTCACTTTCATAACCTATGCCAAGTTGCATAAGGATATGCAACCACTTCAGTTGGGGGGNGGAGACCTATATTCACTACATATTCATTACCATTATTCCATTTTACCATTTCATCATTCCATTTATGATTCACTAACATTTCTTTTCCAACGACACTTTGTTGCATTAATTTATATACATATTGGCATGATTCATAAAGATAAAGAAAAGTATTTCTTATACACAATGATGTTTTCTTATGCACATTGATACCTTATTATCATTTCCAGTGAGTATATGACTAAATTATTGCAGCAAGAAAGCAAATAAGTGAAATGAATGTTGTTAACACAAGAACCAACATTCTTTGTATTCATGGTTGTCACACAAGAACCAACCATAACAAAATTTCACATGTTGTTACACATGTATTACATGCTGCTACTCCGTTATTTCAAATCCTGGAAATATTCCTTATTAAAAAGACATCATCAAGCAAAGCCAAAATCTGAATGCCAAAAATCCCTAAGAAAATCCATGCACAGTTGCATGAGGACATGCAACAAGTTCAGTTGGGGGGGATGTTAGGAATCAGAAATGTCACATTTATATCCTCTTTTCCCTTCACCATTCCTTACATTTCATTGTCCCATTAACCTTCCATCATACCATTTTCATAAATACATTTGGGTTTCACATTATTATTTTCTACTTTATTCATTTTAGTATTATAAGTGAATTTATGATTAAATATTAGAAAATTAACATATTTTCATTATATCTCAAGGTTGGATGAGTTTTATGATGTGTACAGGTATATTTGAAGATTTCAACAAAGTCAAATATTACCACCTAGCCTCAAATTCGAGTTTCATCTTCAAGATTTGAATATTTGAAGAATATTTGGGACAATCATTCAAGCATATTCAAAGGAGAAGATCATGGAGATTTTCATGGCATATCTTATCCAATATTTGTGAGAGATGTGTGGAGGATTTGAAGGGATCATATCTTGTAATAATAGGAAAGTGGTTGAGAGAATAGTGGATCTGTACTTATGAGACTCTTATCTTATCTTCGAGACTCTCATGTATAAAAGAGAGTGTTCTCTCTTCATTTGGGGAGTTAGAGAGGAGAGATTAGACTTAGATTAGCTTGAAGTCTTAGAAGGGGATTTTTAGCTTTGATTTGTATTCTTTCATTTGTCATAATTTCATGATTGTCATTTGATTCTTGTAATGTAATTTGAGATAACATTATTGTGTGAGCTCACATATGTCTTTTTTCATTCAACTCTTCACATGTTGTATTGCTTTCCTAGATTAATTTGTTGCTTTCCTAGTTAGTCTTTCAATGCTTTCCTAGATTAATTTGTTGCTTTCCTAGTTAGTCTTTCAATGCTTTCCTAGATTAATTTCATTTCAACAATTTAGATTAGATTACTTCTACTTCAGTCCTGCATATATAGTGTGTGTGCTTTGTAAGCCTAAGAACCTCAAATTGACAAATTAAATAGTTGGGCAAGTACTACAACGAAATTAAATGACAATATTTCCGCCTAACATGTTGTAGGTCCAAAGTATCCCTCTCCTCCAGAAACACCCTTGCAGATTGAAAAGCCTAAAACTCTACCTCGTATTCTGAAAGGTGTACTAAAACACTCTACCCATAATCCTAATTCCAGAGTTTCCCAAAACTATTTGATTATCGAATATCTGGGTCAAACCCCTTGTGCGATGTCGGCTTTGGAGGTGCTATAGATGTGTCCTTCACAGATGAACGCCTTGTTATCTGATTTAGGAGCTCTAGACCCATGTGGCTCGAAGATTATTATGTTTGATGTCACAAATGTTAATCCTCGCTTACCTTACCACATGGCCTTTCAAATTCATGTGGAGTACACGAAAATTATCATCAAATGCACTGTAATTGATGAAGGTGTTGCAACGTGCATGATGTCCCTAACCTGTTGGAAATCCATTGGCTCTCTAACTCTATCCTAATCTATGACTATGTTGACAACATTTGATGGGCATTTGTTTCGAATCCAAAAAATTCTTCCCTCTTTTATGATCCAGTTAGGTGGAAATATAGTGGAGGTTGATTTCGAGGTGGTGGATCCGCCCCTTGATTATAATTTACTACTAGGAAGTAATTGGACTTATGCCATGACAACATTCGTGTAATCTATTTTCCGCACTCTATCTTTTCCTCATGAAGGGAAAATAGTGACGATTGATCAATTGTCCTTTCTGTACGCTAGTCCTAATGCATCAGTTGGACCTTTGACCCCTGTGATTGACAATTCTTAGTAGGAAATTGAGGATGTTTGTGTCAGAATGTATTCCTCTCTCACAGGTAGCTTTGATTTTGTGGCACTAATTCATCACATTCATTCCATTTCTAGTGAGTCTTCATCATTGATGAGGTTTGTTCCTTTATGTACTTCATATTTCAACGACCCTTGGACCCTACCTTCCCCGACTATGTTGTACGAAGTTTAGTCACACATTGGGATGGAAATTCCAATGTCAGCAACATAAGTTGTGTATCAATATATTCTTGATGCTATCTCTAAACTGGATCCTTTATCCTCGTAGATGGACGAGGATGATCATGTTCTAGAGCCCGTATGGGCCGTTCAATTGCCTTGTTCACATGATTTCCTCGACGATACTTTACCTTCATATGAATCCATCTTAGAGGCCATATATGGTCCTAATAGGCCTTGGGACTCTTATCCCCGTTTTCTAGGGATAACTAGGAGATCATGTCTCGAGGCCCACAGGTCCTAGACATGGAGTAACGAGAGAAGGATTGACCTGAGAATGGCCCTAGAGGGCCCATCTTTCTTCTCCTTCATTAGATTTGTCTTGTCAGTAGCAACAACATCCATCACCTTCAGCTTGGACTTGTATCAGAGAAGACTCTTGCTCCATGAGGTAATTGGTTCAGGTATCATGGTATGTGTCATATTTGATCATTATAACCTTTAGATATATGCATCAAATTCCTTTTATTTCTGACGATTGCATGGATCTTACATTAACCCACTTGACCATGGTTGGGGGGATTGACAAGGTACCCTAGCAAGCTTGTACCCATAGGTTTTGGTTTTCCACTTGGGGATTTTGAAGGGCCATCGTCCGCTCCCATGATATCATCACTCTTACATCTTATCTCCCACTCATCTGCCCCATTCCCCTAGTCCAAACATTAGGATGATCTGTTTGTGGGGTTACACCTTATCTCGTGGGAAGAAGGGGCTAAAGGCCCAGAAGGTAAAAGTAGTTGGTAAAAGATAAAAGCCATAAAAAAAATTGAAACCTAGAGATGCCTCGCCCAGGGATCCCCAAGAAGGAAATAAAAAGCCTCTCAGCAAGAAGTAAGAGGGACCCAAAGAAAATTAACAAAACAAGACCTAGCCAAGAGGATAGGGGGTCTCATCATGAGCCAACCTATTATGTTCATGGGCACCTAGCAGTATGACATTTCCATTATCTGGTTACCACGCCAGGGCAATGACCTTTGGTTGCATGGCTAAGGGAAAGGGGATCTCATCACGAGCCAGCCTTATCATCCCTGTGAAAGTGCTTGTGGGTAACACTGTCAGCTCTGGTCACCACGCTAAGGTAGTGTCCTCTAGTTAGACCTTGAAATAAAATAAATAAGAAAAAACAATAAAGAAAAGAAAGAATAAAGGCAATAAAGGGCTTGGAAAAAATTGCATCCATGACGGGTACAACTAGCCTTCTACAAAGGCACCCACAGGTAATATCGTACACCCCTGTCTTTCACTCTACCTGTATGTTTGGACATCCCTTGACCAAATCACTTCGTGTTACATGGATTAGATGATATCATCTAGAAACTTTCCTTCTCTTATAGATGCTGGCCCAATAGGGCATTATGTCTTTTGCTTTGGCTTTGTATAGTAGGTCATTGTAATGTCTTTGAGCTATTGAATGATATATCAGGGGTTTTATGCATATATTTGATAAAATTAATGATGAAACATGATTGACATTGCTATGATCCCTGTGGCTAATGATCCCATGGAGGGCAAATTTTTTGATGTGCAGGACCATGCTCGACGGACAAGTACCAGTTGGACTAGTACACATAGGGAGATGATTAGCTCGGACCTCCATGGGGCTGAAGAGCCCATCAGATGGTTGTTGGGACCCCATTAGGGGCAGAGACAAGACAATGATTGGATGATCTCATGCACATGAGAAGAAGAAGGATGTTCCACCAAGGACACTTTGGCTAAGCCCAACCCAGGGGGGTTGACCCACTTCAGATGGAACGTTTTCCCTTTTGATGACGGGGACATCACCCAGGATGTTTTGACATCTCCTTGATTGTGTGGTAGTTTGATAGGATGGATGGCACATGTGGCAGCTTGGAAAAGCCCAAGAAGGGCTAACGTTTGACTTCTGGATGCTAGACTAGCCCCAAAAGAGCCTAACATCTCCCTCAAAGGGGCTCGACGTCTCACTTTTTGCTCATTTATGTCTTTTTATTAATAGTTAATGTAAAAACAATATGATTTTGGTTTGTAGCCTTGTCGTCTATTTTTAATGACCTAATTTTAATTAAAGGGTCATTGTACACTATATATTGAGGATGTTTTTCCCTCATTTGAGCATAACACAATAACTCACACTTGTGAGGTCTGATTTTTGCACCCTACTTGGGTATTTGATCTTTTAAAGTGAGGCGCACTTGTTGATGGAAGGATTTTCTTGGCATATTTGGCATTTCTCTTGAGGAAGGTTTACAACTAGGGTTTGCACATGCTTTTCTTCATGATATGTAAGTATTTTTCCTGCAAAACTTCTTGATTGAATGGTTGTAGGTTAGTATTCTTGCATTTACTTATAAATTTTATGATTTTAAAACCCTAGGTGACAAGCACACAATTAGGTCCTTGTCTCATGTCCCCTTAGAGAGAAATATTCATCCATTGAAGAAGGAAGAAAGAGCCTAGCCTTTGCTACACTCTTCTCACTTATTCCCTTAAGCTAGCTTTGGTTTTAAAGGTTAAAGGAGGGTGACGTCCTAGGCCTAGGTTATCTACACCTAGGGTCGTCCATATTCTAGGTTTTTAGTGATAGAGCCTTGCCATTGCAACAATATCTCTCACTTGATCCTCTTGTTCTATCTCTTCTCATATTCTAGCCATTTTGACAAGTTTGACCTAAAGAAGGAGGAAAGAGCACGAGGCCTTGCTTAAGCAAAACCAGAGTGAGCCTCTTTCCCCTAGGGTTTTGATTCTAGGGCCCTATCATTGCAGCAATCTAGAACCCTTCCCTCTTCTCTTTAGCCTATCACTCCTTCAACCTTGCGTCCTCTCCTTGAATGACTCCATATACACTTAGGCACTGATCTTAGGCACACAATGTTGAAGTGATAGTGTCCAAAACAACTCTCAAAACTTTAAATTTTGAAACCCTAACTAACTAAGCTAACCCTAACTAGGTTGACGTCATAGTTGGTTATTCCATATTGACACAAAAAACATTGATAATAAGCAATTAGATGATGGTTAAAGGCATTTATTGAGTGAATGATTGATTGGATATGTTGTTTGCTACATCATCTCAATAGTTATTGATGAATTGATACTTCTACATTGCTATATTGACAAAACATTGATCTCATTAATATCTGTTGTTTCATTGCTTATATATAATTATCAGATAGTCACATGAAGTACTAACCCACTGAGTTATAGCCTGAATATATATTGTATTGTTGTTGTCTTGTTCTGGGCAGGTGTTTTTATTTGGGCATACACTTCATTTATTGGCTGATTAGCTAGACTTTCTGACCTTGGTGGTAACCTGTGAGGAGGAAACTTTGCCTTGATCTTTATAATTTGTCCTCTTCAAAACCCCAGGTTGTCGGGGACGTCTCCCCTATTTTAACCTCCCTAAATAGAAATAATCCCCCCATTGAAGTGACATTGGGTGGGGAAGGTTCCTGTTACGCCAGTTTGGCCTCAATCCTCTAGCCTTTTGACCTAGCTACAAACTGTGCGATAACATTTTGGCACCGTTGCCGGGGAACACTGAGTCAATCTTCCTCAATGACAAATCTTTTGGTAAGCCTTTCCTTAAAGACCTTTCTCTTACAATCTTACCTGACGACTCCACTAAGCTTTTATTCCCTTTTTCTTTGATATTTTCAGGAAAACTATCCAACGACTCCAAAAACCAAAAGGAGATTCAATAACCCTCCTTTTTCCTTCAGAAGGAAGCCTCCCTTGAATTCACCTGTTGTCAAGTCACTTTTTGGAAAGAGACTTCCTTTAGCAAACATGTCTAGCTCTCAGACCAGTACTGTGAACCTAGTTAACAATCAAAGACAATGGTCATCTACCCTTTTCAAGCCGTTAGACATGTCAGCCATACCAGGCTACCCTAGGCAAATGCCACCCATGTATGAGAAATGGTTGCCTAAATTTACCGGTACTTATGCTACCAGTGTCGAAGAGCATATGAGTAACTTTTGGGCATTCTTTCAGCTTCACCCCATCAGTGATAATGCTGAAGATTTGGTCATGAAGTTATTTTCTACTACTCTTTATGATGCCTCAAGGCATTGGTACCTTAGCCTTCCTGATGGAAGCATCAAGACCATGGATCGACTTGAAGAGGCCTTTCTCAAAAGATGGAGTATCAAAGAAGACCCTAACATGCTGCTCACTCAATTAAATAGCCTTTCCAAGTATGAAAATGAGTCCATTTGGGAATTTCACACCAGATTTGAGACATTGCTCCAAAGAATTCCCACAAGCCATCACTCGAAAGATGATTACCTTGTTCATATTTATACCAGATATTTCAATGGCCAACTAGGGTATCTTCTTAGAGACAAAAACCCCCAGTCCATTCAAGAAGCCTAAGAGCTCGCCACAAAGATAGAAGGAAACCTCCTTTCATCTAAGATTGAGCCTTTTGCTAACCCAAGGGGGAGAATAGATACCAAGCAGAAAATAGTACACAATGCTAAGCCTACTTCAGATCTCTGTGCCAGTATCAACAAATTGCAAGCCTCCATGGATGGCATCATAAAAAATCAAGAAGAGATGATGAACTGGATTGTTAGACTTGAAAAATCCTAGATCCAAGCACCTAGGCCTCCGTTCAAAGGGAAGTTCCAAAAAGGGAATCAATTTTACAAGCCAAAGAATGAAAATGAAGTTCCAAATACCTTGGCCCCTACAAACATTGTGGATGAAAACCCTTGGTTCCTGGAGTGTGGTGAAGCACACTGGGAGCATGAATGTCCCTATAATGCTAGCCAGCAACAAGTCAACAATTTGGATTGCTTCATGAACTTTCCTTAGATAAATATCATAGATATAGAACATCAACAAGCCATGAGGGAATCAGCCAAAGAAGCAAGGATGGCGGTGATAAACAAATTGGACTAGGAATCACGAGAAAAGCTAAAGAAGCAGGAAGTTCAAGTATACAGAAGAAAGAATCCAAAACAACCTACCGTTGATCAGCCGAAACCCCCACCTCTTGAGGTTCTTCTTCCTAAGACATCCAAGACTAGTAAGGTTGACCTTAACTTTGACTTTGAATGGGATTTATCAAAGAAGCATGTGAACGTTCCCCTAAGAGAAGCAATCAAGATCCCATCCATTAAAGAACACTTTGACACTTTCTTTTTGGGATCAACTGAACCTATGGACCCCCCTATTATGTTGCAAGCTAATCATTTCAAGGTCCAGTATGGTGAAAACCCTCCCTTCTTCATGACTTTAACAATGAACAACAAATACCTTAACACATGCATGCTAGATACAGGTGTTGGTGCCAACATGATGTCTCTTAAAGTCATGCAGCAAATGGGTTTGAAGGTCACTAAGCCTTACATGAATGTGTGTGGTTTCGAATCTAAAGCAATACCCACACATGGGGTGGTTGAAAATGTTGAAGTACACTTAAAGGAATACCTCGAGAAGACAATCCACATAGATATTATAGTGGTTGATATCCCAGATGTATGGGGGATGTTTTTATCTAGGAAGTTTGGCGCAATGATAGGCAGCTCCCTTGAGATGGATCTCACCTTCTTATGGTTACCTTTGAAAAATGGAACGACAGGACGTCTACTCAATGTACCAATAACTGGGAATCATGTACAGGATATTGTCCCTCCCATAAATGATGGTAAAGCACAGAGTGATGTGATACAAACTCTTCAAGAATACTCTCTAGAAGATATGCCCTTTGCAACAGAAGAAGACTTTGATCATATCGAGTGGCCCAAGAAAGAAGAATACCAACAACTTCTAGATGAATTTAAGAACAAAGAAGTTGGTATGGTTAAGATATTAAAAAAGAAAAAGGATGAAGATGACGTACAAATCCGCCCGTCCCAACAAGAAGTCTTTACAGCAGAAGCCCACCCACCTCCCTCAGTACAATACACCAAGGTTGTTCAGGGAATGACCAAACACAAAGTCAGAAAATACAAGGAGGGATATTTGGTATGGATGTGGGATACTCAGAAAGGAGAGACAACTAATGTAAAAGGAAGCACACAATCATGGCTCAGACCCTTCAAAGTCAGAATGGAATCAGTTGATAACTTGTACTATTTGTTCACTTTGGAAGGAAGAAGGTGCCTATTACCCATCAGTGGGCACCTCCTCAAACCCCACCAAGGTGGTGGGACCTGACTCCATAGGTAAGTATAGGTAGGTAGGCATTTTTTCGTGTATTATACCATTTGCATTTCATGATAGTTTGCTTCTTCACTTGCATATTGATTGTTTTATTTCAGTCATATACATATATTATGTTTGGGGGGTGGCAATACCACCCCACCTTTGTTACTGATGCCATTTTCGAGTATGAGCAGGTCTGCAGGTTATGCCAGAGATGCTGAGGTTCTCATGCACTCTAGGGTGAGCACATGTCCCCAAGTTGGAGCCAGATGTTATCCTTGTTTTCTAGGGATAACTAGGAGATCATGTCTCGAGGCCCACAGGTCTTAGACATGGAGTAGCGAGAGCATGATTGACCTAAGAATGGCCCTGGAGGGATCATATTTCTTCTCCTTCATCAGACTTGTCCTGTCAGCAGCAACAACATCCATCACCTTCGGCTTGGACTTGTATCAGAGAAGACTCTTGCTCCATGAGGTAATTGGTCCAGGTATCATGGTATGTGTCATATTTGATCATTATAACCTTTAGATATATGCATCAAATTCCTTTTATTTCTGACGACTGCTTGGATCTTACATTAACCCACTTGACCATGGTTGGGGGGATTGAAAGGGTACCCTAGCAAGATTGTACCCATAGGTTTTGGTTTGCCACTGGGGGATTTTGAAGGGCCATCATCCGCTCCCAACATATCATCAATCTTACACCTTATCTCCTACTCATCTGCCCCATTCCCCTAGTCCAAACATTAGGATGATCTGTTTGTGGGGTTACACCTTAGCTCGTGGGAAGAAGGGGCTAAAGGCCTAGAAGGTAAAAGTAGCTGGTAAAAGATAAAATCCATAAAAAAATTGAAACCTAGAGATGCCTTGCCCAGGGATCCCCGAGAAGGCAATAAAAATCCTCTCAGCAAGAAGTAAGAGGGACCCAAAGAAAAATAACAAAACAAGACCTAGCCAAGAGGATAGGGGGTCTCATCACGAGCCAACCTATTATGTTCATGGGCACCTAACAGTATGAAAATTCCATTATCTGGTTACCACACCAGGGCAGTGACCTTTGGTTGCATGGCCAAGGGAAAGGGGGTCTCATCACGAGCTAGCCTTATCATCCCTGTGAAAGTGCTTGTGGGTAACACTGTCAGCTCTGGTCACCACGCCAAGGTAGTGTCCTCTAGTTAGAACTTGAAATAAAATAAATAAGAAAAAGAAATAAAGAAAAGAAAGAATAAAGGCAATAAAGGGCTTGGAAAAAATTGCATCCATGATGAGTACAGCTCGCCTTCTACAAAGGCACCCACAGGTAATATCATACACCCTTGTCTTTCACTCTACCCATATGTCTGGACATCCCTTGACCACATCACTTCATGTTACATGGCTTGGATGATATCATTTGGAAACTTTCCTTCTCTTATGGATGCTGGCCCAATAGGGAATTTTGTCTTTTGCTTCAGCTTTGTATAGTAGGTCATTGTAATGTCTTTGAGCTATTGAATGATATATCAGGGGTTTTATGCATATATTTGATAAAATTAATGATGAAACATGATTGACATTACTATGATCCCTGTGAATAATGACCCCATGGAGGGTGAAATTTTTGATGTGCAGGACCATGCCCGACGGACAGGTACCAGTTGGACCGGTACACATGGGGAGATGATTAGCTCGGACCTCCATGGGGCTGAAGAGCCCATCAGATGGTTGTTGGGACCCCATTAGGGGAATAGACAGGACAGTGATTGGATGAGCTCATGCACATGAGAAGAAGAAGGACGTTCCACCCAGGACACTTTGGTTGAGCCCAACCCAGGGGGGTTGACCCACTTCAGATGGAACGTTTTCCCTTTGGATGACCGGGACGTCACCCAGGATGTCTTGACATCTCCTTGAGCATGTGGCAGTTTGATAGGATGGTTGGCACGTGTGGAAGCTTAGAGGAGCCCAGGAAGGGCTAACGCTTGACTTTCGGATGCTGGACTAGCCCCAAAAGGGCCTAACGTCTCCCTCAGAGGGGCTTGACGTCTCACTTTTTGCTCATTTATGTCTTTTACTTAACAGTTAATGTAAAAACAATATGATTTTGGTTTGTAGCCTTGTCGGTTATTTTTAATGACCTAATTTTAATTAAAGGGTCATTGTACATTATATATTGAGGATGTTTTCCCTTATTTGAACATAACACAACAACTCACAATTGTGAGGTCTGATTTTTGCGCCCTACTTGGGTATTTGGTGTTTTAAAGTGAGGTGCACTTGTTGATGGAAGGCTTTTCTTGGCATATTTGGAATTTCTCTTTAGGAAGGTTTACAACTAGGGTTTGCACATGCTTTGATGATATGTAAGTATTTTTCCTACAAAACTTCTTGATTGAATGGTTGTAGGTTAGTATTCTTGCATTTACTTATAAATTTGTTGATTTTAAAACCCTAGGTGACAAGCACACAAGTAGGTCCTTGTCTCATGTCCCCTTAGAGAGAAATATTCATCCATTGAAGAAGGAAGAAAGAGCCTAGCCTTTGCTACACTCTTCTCACTTCTTCCCTTAAGCTAGCTTTGGCTTTAAAGGTTAAAAGGAGGGTGACGTCCTAGGCCTAGGTTATCTACACCTAGGGCTATCCATCTTCTAGGGTTTTAGTGATAGAGCCTTGCCATTGCAACACTCTCCCTCACTTGATCCTCTTGTTCTATCTCTTCTCATATGCTATCTGTTTTTCCAAGTTTGACCTAAAGAAGGAGGAAAGAGCATGAGGCCTTGCTTAAGAAACACCGGAGTGAGCCTCTTTCCCCTAGGGTTTTGATTCTAGGGCCCTGCGATTGCAACACTCTAGAACCCTTCCCTCTTGTCTTTAGCCTATCACTCCTTCAACCTTGCGTCCTCTCCTTGAATGACTCCATATACCCTTAGGCACTGATCTTAGACACACAACATTGAAGTGGTAGTGTCCAAAACAACTCTCAAAACTTTGAATTTTGAAACCCTAACTAACTAAGGTAACCCTAACTAGGCTAACGTCATAGTTGGTTATTCCATCTTGACACAACAAACATTGATAATAATCAATTAGATGATGGTTAAAGGCATTTATTGAGTGAATGATTGATTGGATCTATTGTTTGCTACATGATCTCAATAGTTATTGATGAATTGATACTTCTACATTGTTATATTGACAAAACGTTGATCTCATTAATATCTATTGTTTCATTGCTTATATATAATTGTCAGATAGTCACATGAAGTACTAACCCACTGAGTTATAGCCTGCATATATATTGTATTGATGTTGTCTTGTTCCAGGCAGGCATTTTCATTTGGGCATACACTTCATTTATTGGCTGATTAGCCAGACTTTCTGACCTTGGTGGTAACCCGCGAGGAGGAAACTTTGCCTTGATATTTATACTTTGTCCTCTTCAAAACCCCAAGTTGTCGGGGATGTCTCCCCTAGTTTAACCTCCCTAAATAGAAAGAATCTCCCCATTGAGGTGACATTGGGTGGGGAAGGTTCCTGTTACGCCAGTTTGGCCTCAATCCTCTAGCCTTTTGACCTAGCTACAAATGATAACAGGGACGATATGCATCATCACTCCTATTTCCTCCTAGAGCTTGTTAGGATTGAACAGGATGAATTTAGATCTACCTTGAGTGAGATGGTCGATCATGTTTTGATTCCATTAGATACACTTAGTATTTATGCTGAAGGAAACATGGTGAATATTTATCCTATAGTCACGATCAACATCTCTCAAATTCCTAGAAAAATTGAGAACGTATATATCAGTGCAGATTGTTCTCCTGGAGAAATTCAAATCTACACCGACCTCTTCAAATAATTTCATGATGTATTCACTTGGTCGTACTAAGAGATGCCAGGGATCAACCCCAGTATTGTCAAACATGAGATCAAGACCTATCCAGATGCTAGACCTATTCGACAATGTCTTAGAGTTGTTAATCCTAGGAAGGACCCTGCTACTAAGGAAAAGGTAGAGAAGCTACTTAATGCTAGTTTAATATACCCAGTTCCCTTGACTGAATGGGTGTCCAACCCATTCTCGTGAATAAAAAATAAAGAACCATCTGTGTATGTATGGATTTTCAATACCTGAACAAGGATTGTCCTAAATATAACTTCCCAACTACTTTCATCGACCAGATTCTTGATGAGTGTGTGGGAAGAAACATCTTTTATTTTATGTACAACTTTTTAGGGTATAATCAAATTCAAATAAAACCCAAGGATCAACATAAGACGATGTTTATTTGTACTTGGGGTGATTTTTCATACCAAAAAATTCCTTTCAGCCTTAAAAATGCTGGAGCAACCTTTCAACACACCATGAACTTTTATTTTCACAATCTTAGGAAATTTTTTGAAGCTTACCTAGATCATCTTGTTTCTCACTCTCGCAAGAGAGTATATCACTCCACTCACCTTCGATTAGTGTTTGAGAGATGTCGTTACTATCAAATTCGGTTGAACCCTCACAAGTGCATCTTCTGCATTAGGTCTGGCCGTCTTTTATGATTCTTAGTATCTAAGCATGGGATCATGGTAGATCCTATGAAGGTTGAGGCAATACTTTGATTTCCTCCCCCATGCAACATTTAACAACTTCAAGGTTTATAGGGGAAGGCTAATTTATTGTGTCAGTTCATAGTGAATTATGCCAATTTAACTAAGGGTTTCATGCATCTTTTGAAGAAGGATACTCTATTTATATGGGATGAGTGAGCTCAAGAATCTTTCGATGCTCTTAAGAAATCTTTGGTATTGACGCCTCTATTGAAGCCTCCAGACTACAATAGAGATTATTTTCTTTATATCTCCATTTCCGAAGGGACGATTGGTATGGTTCTAGCTCAGGAGAACGATGAGATCCATGAGCACATTTTCTACTATCTCAGTCGAAACCCAATCGGTCCTTAACTTAAATAATCTCACGTCAAGAAACTAGCCTTGGCCACCATACATGCAGTTCAAAGATTATGACATTATATATTACTTTGAAAAACTACCTTAGTTATAGACATCAATCCATTTCAATACATCCTCTCCAGGCATATCATAGGGGGGAAATAAAATAAGTGGCTTATTATTTTGCAAGAATTTGATCTCGATTTCGCTTCAGCGAAGTCTAAGAAATCGCTAGTTTTTGTCAAGTTGACATTGGAATTCCCTTGACTAGATGAGGATTGTTTTCATGACGATTCATTCGAGGATGAAAATATATTCCTTGTCTCATGTTTGGACCCCTGGTATGGAGACATTATAATTTATCTTCATACCTTGAAGCTATCCCATCATATGTTGAGAGACGATCGACGGCATATACGTCATCAAGATAAAACCTACATTATCATAGGCGACACTTTGTATCGTTGAGGAGTAGATAATATTTTATGTTTTTTCTTGAATCACGAGGAAGATGAGTCTGTTCTCAATGGATGTCATAGTAGGTCTTGTGGTCATCATTTATCTAGGCTTGTGACAACCCAAAAAATATTGCCAGCTGGTTATTTTTGGCCATCAATTTTTAAAGATTGTGTTGAAGCAGTCAAGAAGTGTCACCCTTGCCAGGTTTTTGCTTGAAAAATGAGCTTGCACCCAACCCCTCTTCACCCAGTCATCACCATCGGTCCCTTCACCAAGTGGGGGGTATATTTTATGGATTGTAACCTAGCTTCGGCTGGGGGGCATCAACATATCATTGTGGTTGTGGATTACTTCACTAAATGGGCAGAGGCCATGCCTACCATTAAATTTGATGGTAAGACTGCAGTATTCTTCGTTTTCAACCAAATTATAGTCTGGTTCTGAATCCCAAGAGAGATTGTCACTGATCATGGCAGTCACTTTCAGAATGAAATGATGAAAGAGTTAGCATCAACGATATGGTTTAAGCACGATCATTCTTCCCCTTACTGTCCCAAGGAAAATGGACAAGTAAAGGCAGTGAATAAATCTCTCAAGACCATCTTGCAAAAAACTATTAGCCAGAGTAAATATGACTGGCATATGATCATTTACCCTGCACTTTGGGCATATCGAACCTTGGTAAAGACTTCCACCAATTTTCTCCTTTTCAGTTAGTACATGGCGTGGATAAGATTCTTCCAATTGAATGAGAAATCCCTTCCCTTAAGTTGGCAATTGAGCTCCTACCTGACACATTCGATCTTGAAGAACGCCTCGTACACCTAGAATGTCCTGATGAGCAGTGTCGAGATGCCTCTATGACTATTGAAGTGAATAAACAACATGTTAAGTTTCAGTGTGATAGGCCTATCTATCCTCGACAATACGTTGAGGGTGACTTGGTTCTCCTATATGACCAAGCCAAAGAACCACTGGGAGCAGGCGAGTTCAACCCCATGTGGCACAATCCTTATATCATGTGACATGTATTAGAGAAAGGAGCCTATGAATTGGAATATTATGAAAGGAATATGTTGGATGAGCCCATAAATAGGCTCTACCTCAAAAGGTATTATGCTTGATCCCTCAAGCTTGGGCGTGACCTTTTGTATACTAGTGTATCTTAGTGTATATACATCTTTTCCTTTGTGTCATCGACTTTCTTATCAAGTTTTCCCTTGATTGGAAGATGTCAACTAAGTATTTACGTTACTTAGGATTAATGTATGGTGCCAGTCGTCATACACGAAACATGGCTTCCGCTGCTTGGGTCATTTACTCACTTGAGGGCCAACTAGTGTCTTCAAGTGGCGTTCGTTTGGAGCCATCAACGAATAATGTGGATGAATATAATGTTGTTATAGAACTATTACGTGACGCCATTTCCCATGGTGTTCAGTATTTATAGGTTCTCCTGGACTCCCAGTTAGTCGTATGTCAGTTAAATGGTAGTTACCATGTGTGAGACCCTACTCTACTCCAACGATTCCTACGGGTACAAATTTTGGAACGATACTTTGATTTTCTTACTTATAATCACATACCTAGAAGTTATAATCAAGTATCGGATGCATATGCTAATTATACTTTAGATTTGAGTTTGTCACATAACTAAGCAAATCAAACACATTCATGCATGCACACATTCTAACATATATAAGTAAAGCTGAAGACTAATTTTTTTATATATATATTTCATCCTTTCAAAAAATATGGTATCATAATACAAAATGGGGCTCACACCCTTAAAATACATATATGGTCGGTATATAATATGACCATGGAATCTATGCCTGTGGTACCATATGCATATCATGATATCACACTATGGTGTGTGCGAGACGCCGAAAGAGTTGCATCCATGCACGGGGTACACCCACCACCTACCATTGGATAGCCTCTACTAGATCCTCCACTTGAACCATATGAATCTTGTGTGTCAATCGAGACAGATTCCCCTTTACATTATGAAAAACTCTCTTTGCATCTCCTCTCACGTGCTCATATCCTCGACTACTCCGTTGATGTCATGGGAATCCCTCTAGCCATTGCAAACCTACATTTGTGTAATAAAGAAATTGTGAATACTTGATACCATACAAAAATAGTTGCATTTTTGTTTATTATTATTGAAAACACAAAAAAATGAAATTTATAAAAATATTTCTTACCAATATCACCGTAGGCGAAACCTGGTGGCAAAGGCATGTCTGAATCCCCTCTGTAGTCGATCCCACTGTAAGAGTAGTCGTCAATGGCTATGACCTATTGATGCCACCAGAAAAAGAACTCATCATTGTAGGGGTTTGACACCTTACCACCTCCTAGCCGCCTCATCACATTGGTCCACTGTGACATGGTTAGATCACGCAGTCCATGTGGAGTAATCTCTACCCTATGGCTCAAGCCTGGAACCCACTCAAAGAAAAATCTACAAAGAATGGATGCAAATCTAAAATTTCTCTTTTTCCCTTATCTGCAATCTGTTAGTTGGCTCTTGATGTTATCCAACAGTGAGGTACACGAGTCATAAATAGTGGGTCGTAAACACTCCACCACATAGAACATGAGTGGCCTTGATTCCTAGTGCAATGAGGTTGACCCTGAAATCTGTGTAAGTACAAGCACGATGATATTTAAGCTCAGGTTCTCGATCACCCTGATTGGGAGTTGTCTCCCTACTTTATTTTTTCCTGCAACACAGTGGGTGGATCTCCTCCATAGTCATACCACGCCCATCCCATTAGGCCTTGAGATTCACTACATCACCCCGACGAGACAATCCTGTGATAAAATATATGTCATCCACTTCAATCCTCAATGGTTTCCCATCAAGGTTGAAAGCCTTTGTCTCTAGATCTTAGTAGTTTAGTAGCAACTGGAGTAACCTCACTTGAGCCCTCATTTCTTTGAGAGCCCAAAATTTATAAATGTCACATCTTTTTAAAGCTTGTTGGGCCCCTACATCCCTTCCCACTGCTGCATCTATCTCTTCATTCTCCCTCTCCCTCCATTCAACCACCATCCTGCAAAGGAAAAACCATTTTTTTGAGTTAAATCCTTTCAAAAAAGTGTTCATGGACTTGTACGTGGACTATCTCGGTAACAGTCATTTATAGGGCTGCATATATGCAGGCAGACTTAACCTTGCCCATGTATATGGGGTCGTATACGCGACCCGATGAACTGTCACCTGTGTACACCTTAATTTACATATTTTCCCCTCTAATTCTAAAAACATGAGGCCTAAAATTGAAATTTAAACCATTGAAATTGAAGTAGAGGGGATGGGAACTTACTTGGTCCAGAAAATTGTTGATTTTGTTGATCATATCTC